>CM020520.1:14040000-14065000 GCA_009823395.1 Thamnaconus septentrionalis
GGGGGGAGGCGACGTCTCCAAATGACCAGTATCTGGTGGGTTTGAACAGACCCTCAGGCTGTTGACACCACTCTACCTCCTTCTTTTGGACCACTCCCACCTTTATTTTGTATGTATGCGATTATTTCTGGTTTAAAATCAACATGGTGCCGGAGGGAGGGGTCCTTCTCGGTTTTTCTGTGCGCCCGCGTGTGTGTGTGTGTGCCTTTTTTTTTTTTTCTCTCCGCCCGCAAACTGAAGGCAACCTCGCTGCCAATTTCATGCCAGGCTAGTGAGCAGCGCAGCAGAAATTATCCACTGCAAAATTGATCTAAACAATTGCCAAGTGGAACGGCGAGGAAAAGCAGCGGAATGAAATTGGAAGAGTCTGTTACCTTTTTCCCCCGCTGGCTTTATCCCAGAGAAGTGGTCGCTTTCGCGCTAATGTTGAAAGATATTGAAATATTATGGCTTGAGGACAGATTAAAAAAGAATAGTAGCGTTGAACTTACGTTTTTTTTTTAATTAAATGAATGAAAATGATTTTTTGATTAACTATTCAAATGAGATGTATATATGTATATGTATGTGTATATATATATATATATGTGTATATATATATATATATGTATATGTGTGTATGTATATGTGTATATATATATATATGTGTGTGTGTGTGTATATATATATATATATATATATATATATATATACATATATATACATATACATATAGTTTTTGTTAACATTTAGCATTAGAGTAAAAACTCTAATCTACTATAATGTACAATATAGTACAATAATACCATATAATGAAGTCAGCATTGAGCTCTTGACTGTTTTTTAACCTGTTGCTATGAAACATGATATTAATTTGTAATTGTCACGCAGTAAAACAATGACAAACTTTGGTTTGTCAGTTCATGAGTTAAAGAGCTCAAACAGCTGCATCCACAGGGATTTAATGTCACTAAAGCTAGTTTACCAGTGGGGATGCACAGGTATTGATTTTGTAGAAATGCAGTGGCAACAGTGTCACAGCAACTTTGTGCGCACGAAACAGCGTTTAGTGAAAAGTCCTGCAGACAAAGGCTTAGTGTGTTCGGCTGAGTAAAAGGTAACACAGCGACTGTGTCCTTTGCACGCCATTTACTTTTTCTAATTGTCATAGTCGGACCAAAGTGGCGAAAGCGGCCGAGGTTGAACAAATAAAATGCAAAAGCGAGTTTGCGAGATGTTCCGCCGCTGAAGAAACCTTATGAAAAACACCGCCAGACTACGTCTTCATTTGTCTTTTTCTGTTCCGTTTCTTTTTCATTTTCGTGCAGCTGTCGCGTCATCAAGACATTTTAATATTAACAATCCCGCTAAGCGTGTTGCTCGCGTCGGGGTCTTTTGTTATTGTCGAATATTCAACAACAAAGCAGTGGCAACAAAAAAATAGACGACGCAAATAAACAACGCAATTGCAACCTCTGGTGTTTGGAAGCAGCCATGAATTTCAAGAGCAGCGGGCAAAAGAGGAACGAGGGAAAAATAATAATAATAATTTCACAGCAGGACTAATTACCCCCATCTGTCAATTTCGGTTTTACTTCACGGCTTTTAACTCGAGATGAAAGTTGAATTATTATACCTCCTTTTTGCCCCGCGCGCAGCCCGCTCCTCCTTTTTTTTTTTTTTAAAAAAAAAAAAAGAAAAAGAAATTTCGCCCCTTGCCCTCCTTCCTCATCAGCGGAGGTGTCAGGACTATCCTGCCGCAGTGCCATCTGGGCCGCGGCTGATAAAAGCTCATGTGCCGCACCGGCGGCGCCCGCGGCTCTGCCAGAAGCCAGCGAAGCCTGACTTTCAGAGGCGATGGGAGAGATTTGTGGCAGCCGAGGAAGGAATGTCACAGCGCTAACTTGCTGATCCACTCTCGACTCCCCCCTCTGTCTGTCTGTCTGTCACCGGCTACCCCCAACCTGGCTACCCACTGGCCCGGTGACGTCGCCGCCGAATTTGTCTTTTCTCAAACGAAACACAATGGCGGTCGCCATTGTTATTTTGCCATCTGGGCAGAATGGAAGCTGCTTGAGAGAAAGGCTTCGATCCGACGCCACCTTGCGGCGTCACCGACGGACGCTTGGAGAGATTAAAGGTCCAAACGTGTAACGTTTAGCCTGAATTATGTTTATATTGGTAAAACGCTTGACATACTGCCCATAAATACATTAATAAAACCCGACAGTGCGCCTGGTATTTAGGGCGAACATCGGCGTCTCCCAAATAAACCGACAAAGAAGAAGGTGGAAGAGGTATCCAGGTTTGGGTGCGCAGGCCACTGTAGTTCACTGGCACGCTTGTTCCACGTATTTTCTTATATACATATAAGAACAGTTCTAAGGGCAGGAAAACAAAAAAAAATGTTTTTTTTTTTTGCATGCATTTTACATACTGGGCCTTTAACATGGCATTTTCATACTACTATATGACAAGAGGAGGTCTATGCCCACGTAAAAACAGCTGAGGGCAGCGTGACGAATGTCCGCTGTCCCATTTTCTGGTGGTTATAACTTGTGACTCAGTGCTTAAGATTGGGGGACGGAGTGGAAGATTTCGTGCATGTGTCACACTCAACTGTGCGAGGGCTATTTTTTGGTTGTGCGTGTCCTGTACAGAATGTGTATTCACTGCTACCTGAGGCTCAAGTCCATTTTATGCCATCAGTTGTGGTAGGCTGAGCATGACCTTATTGACTGAAAATGAACTGATTTGAATTTTAGAATGCGCTGAATCTGCTTTTTTGTTTTATATACAGCAGCAAAACAAACTGGCAAAGAAAGATTTTTGGAATGAATTAAATATATGGTAACTTTTTTTCTAGTAAATTTTATGGACTAATTTGTATTTTTGGCTAGAAGTCCAACTCATAATTTATCGATTTCTTTTCCAAAATCAGTCGGCAGATGAGTTATTTCATCAATATTGACTTTATTGGCCGGGACTTGTGGCTTTACCCAAAAATCCTGTTCTGTACGCAATTAAGAGCTGTTATTTTAAAACACAGAGGTATTGAAACCAGAAATGATG
Source organism: Thamnaconus septentrionalis (assembly GCA_009823395.1). Classification (NCBI taxonomy): domain Eukaryota; kingdom Metazoa; phylum Chordata; class Actinopteri; order Tetraodontiformes; family Monacanthidae; genus Thamnaconus; species Thamnaconus septentrionalis. Next base: position 14,043,052 of record CM020520.1, read on the forward strand.
CCATATTCAATCCCACATTGACGGAGACGTCCGGACAACGATGTATTGCGGGGATTGTCGGAACGTTCAGGAAAATGTCGAAACGTGTTGGTGCCAGCGATGCTGCGCCTCAAACGCAACGAGTTGTTGATTGTGTCCCTGCGGTTGTTCTGCCATTGTTCAACAGATTTGGATCTCAGACAGGCCCAAGTGGTGGCGCTGTCCACGGGCACCAAGTGCATCAACGGCGAGTACCTGAGCAACCAGGGCCAAGTGGTCAACGACTGTCACGCCGAGGTTACGGCCCGCCGAGCGCTGCTACGCTTCCTCTACTCGCAACTTGAGCTTTTCATGAGGTGAGTGAGGTGCTGTGTAATTTCCATGTGCAGTTCCTCCGTTACTTTTTAGAGCATTTGGCCTCCGGTTAGGTCTAGCCAGTTAAGTTTGCTATCCAGAAAAACTGGAATATCGATAAAGCGAAAATCGCTAGCTTGCTATCATCCAGCTAAGTTGTTCATTTGGATACACGTGTTTTTGCCGTTTTCTAATGGCTTCGGTCTTGCAAGTAGTTGAAGCCCAATGCAATGCACTAGTGTGATATCCAATGGTCAAACAATAACTATAATAATAGCTATTTTGATCTATTTTGGGGGGCGTCAATTTAGTGCCTGAATGTTATACAACCTCCAAAAACAGGCTACATCAAATCTAAGGTATGAGGTAATATTGATGTTATAACAATATTATAGACTATTGAAAACAGCTATACGCATGTCACGCTCTAGCTCTCCCGCTAATTATTGATGGAAGCTGCTAAATGCCCCCAGAGTGTCTCGCCAGCAGCCTTCCCTCAGAATTAGGAGCCCGTCTCGGCGACCTTTAACCCCCGGACGGAGTGCCTCCGTCCACGGCGTTTTCCGAGCGCCGAGGGAAGCGGCGCGGCACCATTCATCAGATTAGTGACCAGAAGTCCGGGGGCCGTTTGAATGTCATATTTGCATACGCAGCCCCGACTTTTTGTCTTAGCACAATGCCGGCGAGCAGGTAACGGGGACTCTGCGGCTGAGCGAGGTGGCTAATGGGGAAGATAAGTCATAATGAAACGAGCCAACAAAATGCCACGACTTCCATATTTACACTGCGAAAGGACATCGGAGACACGGGGGGGCTATATAAAGGTGCGGGGCTCCGCCGCGTGATGGATACTTTCAACCACCGTGCTATGTGCGATGAAAGCCGGCGGCCCACTTTGTTAGCCAGCTGCTGCGCAACGGGCGTGCACCACTGCGCGGTACGCTGCAGGGTTTCATTTTGTCGGTTTATCCGGAAATATGCGGCAAGGTTGGGATCAGCCACGCGGTCCTTCTGTTTCCGTGACGACACAAATAGAAGCAGATTCAGAGATTGCGATTTCGAGCGCTGCCCGAGTTCCGCGGCAAGCCCAGATTTTTAGCTCCCTAGCTAGCGACACCTTCGCCCCCTTGTCTCGCCACAGCGACTCTGTTCTCAACACAACAAAGTGCCCCGCGCGGCTCCAGCTGCGTGCGTTCCTCCTTCAATATTCCCCGGTCTCGTTCAGCTGATGCATCTGTAACTTTCCGCCTTATTGAGGCGAGGCTGACTTTGTGAGGCACGAAGGCCGACGTAGCCACTGTAGACAACTTCAAAGAATTTAATGAATTTAATGAAAATAATTCAGTTCAGTTTGGAATTTTTTTTTTTTTTGACATGTTTAAAACAATAAAATAGAATTGAGGCAGAATTAATAATTGCCCCCACACACACACACACACACACACACACACACACACAAAAGCATACATAGCATACAATAACAATAAAAACAAGATTTCTGCCTGAAGTCACTTTATAATTGAATCTCATGTTCAAAAGGGATTGGAAAAAGTTAAGAGTTACTTGTTAAGTCCTTAACCTTGAGCGAGAAGCGTTGCAGGACTTTCAAGTCCGTAGGTGCGTTAGTCAAAATGAGCCCATACATCTGTTTAGTGTACTGCAAAAAACACGACGAAACAAGAACCACATGTATGATCACAGTATTTATCACAAGTTTCAATCTCATCACTACAACCGTGAAAAACCGGGTAACTCCCCCCAACTGTCCGACTGTGGTATTTCTTATTCGTCCTGACCGGTTGGACCCTTGGATACAATATGGTAGCTAACAATTTTTAACTTTGTACTGTCCTAAATCATTAATGAATAATAAATAATACATTTGCCGTTTGAGCAACAAACACGGCGGATTCGCCTCTCGTCTCGTCAAGGGCTCATAACATTTAGATCCGCGATTAGATAGCGCCCACCCAGCCCAGTGGCATCTCATGGTATTGCAGCTAAACTAGTAACGTCGAGTCCCTAAAAGGTGGCTGTGACCAACTTTGGCCGAATCAAAGGTGGATTTTGACTCTAATTCCTTCCTCCTCTCTGGCCTTTCAATGTCGCCTTGGCGCCGGAACCTATCCCAGCTGTCATTGAGCCGAGGCGGAGGGAGTTACAGTCTCGACAGTTTGACAGTTTATCGCAGGGTCGCACAGAAAGACAAACACAGGCGTTCGCACACACACACACACACACACACACACACACACACTGACCGTGACTGAGAGAGGAAACCGAAGTAGACACAGAGGGCCCACGCTGACACATGTAAAAAAAAAAAAAAAAAAAACTCCAATTGAACCTTCAGCACAACATTACAGTGCCACCCAGTTAGAATCAATTTTGAAATATTAAAAAAAAAAAATGAAAGTAACGGGAAGTGTCACTGAGTAAACCAAGTGGTTGGATTCGGAAGGTGCAGGGATGACGAGAAGGCAAACGCAGTGGCCGTTCCCCTCAAGTGCCACTGAGTGCGTGGAATAGCCATGTCCTCCCATTCCACTCAAAGGTTAAGTGTGGAATATTTTGGAGATTTTGAGGGGAAACGGCGACATGAAGTGGCTGAATTTTAGACTGCAGCGCTCTTTCGCTCACCCTCCCTCTCCCGAGCGTGCCAGTGAACTACGGTGGCCTGCGCACCGAAACCCGGATACCTCCCCCACCTTCTTCTTCGTTGGCTTATTTGAGGACGCCGACGTTCAACCCTAAACACGCTGTCAGGCGGCTGGATTGTCCACACCAGGCTTCCTTAGAAATGTATTCATGGAGCAAAGAGCCTTATTGATCTATGTGTATTCTTATATACAAGCTAGAACCGTTCTATGGGTAGGAAAACCACATGACTTTTATTGTACTGCGATCAGTGTTGGCGGGTAATCTATTACTAAGTAATCCACTACTGTAATTATACTGCTTTTTTTGAGCAACGGAGTAATGTAATGGGATTCCTGTGGCAAAACATCGTCAAGTAACGATTCGGTGACTTTTCCGAAAACTTCCGATTGTTTTAACAATATTATGGGCTGTGTGCAAAAAGGCGCCAGTGCTGTGCATGAGTTTGTTCTGTGAAATGTGCAGTTTGCGTTCAGAGAGCAAACGCTCATTCACGTTAAGAGGACAGAGGCGATGTTTGGAATTGCAAAAATGTTCAATTTGATCAAGTTCATTCCAAAGCACTGAGCAACTGTTGCTTTATTTTTTTTTTTTTTTTTGACTAAAGTAATTAGTCATTGATTACTTATGAAACAAAGTAGTGAAGTAATTAGATTACTTTAGCAAGGAGTAATCTGTAATCAGTAGTTGCGTTTTACTTTTATGGGGTAATCCCAACAGCACGGGCCGCGATTATGCACTTTTGTTGCCGCACCTAAGGGCCCTATATCAATCTTTTACCAATGTAAAAATCACAAATCAAACCTTTTGGAACCCTTTTTTTATTGGCCTGCGTGGCCGCCCAAGCCGGCTGCGGCTACACACCGCGGGTTAAACACCTCCTTGGAAGGGAGCCGGACAGCCTGAGTAATGTCCGCCAGCCAGCGTGACAGCCGGCGGAATGGACTGCGGCCCTCGGTGTCCATCTCCCCGACCCTCCCCGCCTGCACCTCTACGCTCCATCACCGGGGGGGAAAAAAAAACAAAACCGCTAAAAATCTATTCCTCACGCCGTGACGAACGACCGCCTTTCTCTCTCATCACTCTCCCTCTCTGACCTGTGTTGTTTGTCTCTTCCCCCCGCCCGCCCGCTGAAGCAAAAGGTCGGAGGACTGGGAGGAGTCGATATTCACGCGGCACGCCGAGCGCGGCTACAGGTTGAAAGACAACGTCCACTTCCACATGTACATCAGCACGTCGCCGTGCGGGGACGGCCGGCTCAACTCGCCCTACGAGATCACCTCAGACCGTAAGGCTCGCTCTCCCTCTCTCTCTCTCTCTCTCTCTCTCTCCATCCCTCCGTCCACCCTGCCGTCTGCAATCACTTTCTATCTATCTATTCTTCCTGACTCTCTTTTAAGGTGATCCCCCCCCCCCCCAACCCCCACTTGCGGGCTCATCTTTAAGCCCACCTCCTCAAGACGGGGAGTCCTTTTCATGTCACATCCTGTCTCTCGGCCTCTTTCATCCACGCTGTGCCTTAGGGAAAGACGTTTTAGTGCTTACCCACTTGAAAAAAAGAATTATAGATAATCCCCCTTTCATTTAGGCAGCCTGTCCAGCATTTCGGTTGTCGTTGTTGTTGTTGTTGCGGCTATTGGCCCCCATGATTCCAGGAGTGTAATGAAGGCAGCGGCTCCCCATCAGTTGGAAGTGAATATAATCCCCTCTCTTCCATCTCCGACTGCGTGAATAAAGACCAGGAAAAAACACAGCTGGGGTTCCGGGTCTGTCGTCACCGACCCTGAGGGAGCCGCCGGTGCCCTTTGTGACATCACAGCTGGCTGGTTTTTCCAGAACTGTGCGTTCCAAGTGGAAGTGTGCAAGTTATTTTTTCATTTCTGTCGCTGAACGATTAGAAAGTTGCTTTAACGTGACGTGACATTTACGCAGTGAAACAATTTATGGTAATGCGTTGATGTGTTTTTATATATATATATGTGTGTGCATATATATATATATATATATATATATATATATATATATATATATATATATATATATATATATATATATATATATATATATCATTTTCTCTCGATTGTGCTTTAAGCAAACTTGGTGGGAGTTGCTTTTGCCGCCTTTTTTTCGCACACCTTTGTGAGGCCCCGTGTGCTTTGAGTCAATCTGATGGTTCTCAGCCCCCGGCAGATTAAATCTGAAACAGCTCGGCGTTATTAAGGAGTTACAGACTTCATTACGGCCTAATTAAAATGGGGCTCCTCTGCGTCGCCGCATTAATAAGGAGCGACACTGCGGTGGTGCAGGGCCGACTTTAATTTTTGCGTCCCGTTGTCTCGCGCAGTTCACGGCGGCAGACGCCTCACGAGGAAGCACCGCTGCCACCTACGGACCAAGATCGAGTCGGGCGAGGGGACGGTGCCGGCGCGGTGCCGGGGCCCCGTCCAGACGTGGGACGGCGTCCTGCAGGGGGAGCAGCTCATCACCATGTCCTGCACCGACAAGATCACCAGGTCAGCGCTGCTCCTTGTCCCTGCCCTTCCCTCTTTAAAAATGTCTGCCTTTTACTTTGTATGTGTATGTGTTTTGTTTTTTCAGCATTCCTAATTTTTTTTTTTTTTTTTGACAATGTCAGACATCAAGAATGCAATTTTGGCAGAATTTAGGTCAATAATTTTTTTTTTTAACATAATTGCTACATTTCTTTCTATATTATTTTATGTTAAGGCAGCGGCCCGCGACCCCCCGTGCCACGGTCTGGTACCGGTCCGTGGGTAATGTGGTACCGGGCTGCGCAGAAAGAATAATTAACTTCCGTTGAATTAATTCCGTCCGAGTCTGAACAATTTTATTTTGAAAAATTACCGGATTGTCTCCGTCGCGTCCGTCCACGGCTCAACTCTTGACTCACGTCAAAGCGCTTGTCCCGGTTACGTAATACGTTACCGCTAGATTAAACCCGCGAGCCAGCAAGCTGGCGGGCACGCTAGCTAACGGCTAACGGAAAGCAACGTTTACCAGACAATACCAAGAGTATCCACGTCGACGAGGAAAGTTATACAATAACACATTTTCTTTATAGAGTACTTTTCAAAGTCCTCAAAGACACTTTACAAAAATGGTTAAAATAGATCAGAATAAAATTAGTAATTAAAAAAAAAAATACTCCAAAATATACAAACAAATAAATCAAATGCAGATTAGAGTCAAATTTAGCTAGAGTGTACGCAATGCAAGCAATTTCATCATTTCCCCGATTTGTGCCGCTTTTGTTTCACGCTTGACTGCCTCGTTGAGTCCAAAAAGGGCCCAAACAGCGGCTCAGTGACCAGCGCATCGCTTGTCCCCGGAGTCCCGCAGAGGAAGCCGGAGGTTTTAACTTTATGAGGAGATTATCCTCCTTATGAGCAGCGGTGACGTGGACTTGGCTTAGCGAGCGCAGGTGCGTTTGATATTTACCTAGGCAAGCTGTGCTCGCTGCCGGGGTAGGGCCTTGTTTGTATTGACGCGTCGCAGAGCGAGAGCCCTTTTTTCTTTTTTTTTCTTTATGGCGCTGGCCGGCGCTCATTGATTTCCCATATGCGGCCCGAGCGAGCGGCTAATCCTGCTGTAATGAATTTTGTTTTTAATCACGTCATTGTTTTAATCTCTGGATCTGTGTTTCGCTGCGTGTCCCGCGGCCTGAGACGCAGCATATTAGTCAGCCTGCGAGTTATTTGATTACCCACCCCCCCACCCCCATGGCAGGTGCGCGCGTGAAAACAGCGGAAGTCGTGACATCGCAGCGCGACGCTAGCAGAGCAGGTCCTGGCTAGCCGCTCCTCGGTTTTCGCAACGTTTTTTGTCTTTCGGCAGCCTTTGAACTCCGTTAAAACACTTGCGCGCGCACGCACACACACGTTGACTGGCTGATTTACGTAAACTAATGTCATTTGATTCATATATAATCCGTCTGGATTGGCAGCGGATCAATTCATTAATTCTAACGTGCAGCCGCCTCGTGATGATTTAAAGGTAAACAAACAAGAAGATGCTCTACTTTACCATTACTTACCATTTTTTTTTATTGCATTCAATAGAGTTGCAATATTATTTTAATCAAAAAAAAAGGGTCAACTTGAATTTACTTTGGAAAAATCAAGACATTTTTGTTCATACATTCATTCATTCATTCATTCATTTCCTTTACCCCCTTCTCCACGGTTAACCCCATTGTTTATTATCAAGAAGGTTTGTAAATTTTTTCAAAGCAGCTGAGAAAAAAAAGTGATCTCGGTTGTAGCATGGATGGTATATCAGCCATCAGCGGACCAACTCTGAATAATTGAAAAACCCCTGCAGTCTCCCACGCCTGAAGACCCCAGCAGGGAGGTCCTGTCGTGCCTGAGCAAAATCTAACGTTCCCCTCACAAAAGGGAGGGGAAAAAAATCCACCGAAAAGCTCTCGGCTCCCTGTTTTCTCAGTCTCAGACGGGACTCCGCGGCCGGGTTGAGGCAATGGAGAGCCGAGAAGAAGAAGAAGAAGGGGAGGGGAGGGAGCGAGGGAGGGGCCGAGCGCTCCTCCCGTGGAGCCTCTGTTAATTTGACCAATTTGATGCAGTTGGCCCGGGCTGGAGATGCTGTGATTAAATCTAGCCAGGTCACCAACGGGGGTGAAAGCAATTACTTCACCAAAAAAAAAAAAAATGGGCTGACGGTGGGTTGGGTTGGGGCGGGGCAGGGGAGAAGAGGAGGGAGAAGGGACACCCTGCCTCCCTCCGCCCCGTTGCCCCCTGCACGTCCCACCCATCCCCCCCCCACCAGGCCTCACGACGCAAGCGACATTTATTTATTTTTTTATTAGGGCTGTCAAGTCGATTCAAATTTTAATTGCGATTAATCGCATAGTTCCCTGAGTTAACTCACGATTAATCACAAATTAATCGCTTTTTTTTTTTTTTTATTTTTTTTTTTTCACCCTGCTCTATGTGTAACTTAACAAGATATTTATTGTGTTTCCTATACTCTTGGAAAAATTTGAGAGGACAATCATTTCCCGGCCGTCACTTCTTCATCCCTCCGTTTCCCCTCCAGCCCCTCCTCTGTATCGCCGCCTCGCCCTGGCTCCTTAACGCCGCTGCTTTTCCGCCATGAACTTTCCTGACAACTGCCACCTGATGATCGCCCCCCCGCCCCCTCCCCACCCTGCCGCCCCCAACGCTAATATTTGAGTTGACGCCGACAGCTGGATTTAATTGAGGGGCCCAAATGGCCTTCATATAACGATGATGTTCTTAATTCCGCCGCAGTTTTATGCAGATGATCGCATTACTTTAATGGCCGCCGTTTAGCGGGCGGGGGGAGGGGCATGGGGGTTGGCCAAGTCTTCCTCCGCCGCTTTTAAAATGCGCGTCGCCGGGGGCCCAGATGGCTCGTCGTCCCTCGCGCGAAGAAGACGACGAGGGGAGGGATGAGTCTGATTCACGGTTGTCGTTTTCTGGGCAAATTAATATTTCAGGCCGAACTATTTCTGTTGTTGGCAGAGCTCAGAGGTTCTGAGTGTGCGTTATTTAGGTTTCCAAGACGTGCCGTTGACGAGAGCGGGACGGGTCTCGCTGACAAATCGCAGGTAAAGGCGGAGGGAGGTTGCGGGGTGGTGAGGTAGCAGAACCCACCCCACCCGCCTCGCGAGCAGCATTTAGTGATTCCCCAGGAAGCCGCTGATGTTAATTGACTGCTGGCGAAGCGAACAAAGCCGTAATGAGTGATTATTAAGTCGGGGGGGAGGGAAGGAGAAGGAGGCTGCCGCGGCCGTAATTGCGTTCATGATAAAGAGACACTGATTAAGAAAAAGAACAATGCCCCCCCACCACCACCGCCTCCATCCCCCCGCTAACAAAAAAAAAAAAAAATGTCCGCATAATGTGACACTTTTTTTTTTTTTTTTTCCCGTCTCCCTCTTGGAAGACCGGCTCGCACCATCGTCGGCATTTTGCGGCTTCAAGTTCAGCGTCTCGCCGCTCCGACTTTGCGTCGGCGGTGGATCGCAAAAGGGAGAGAGAGAGATAGAGAGAGAGAGAGAGAGAGCCAACAACAACAGATTTCCCGTCTGGCTGAGGTGATCCGGCTCCCCGGCAGCTCTCTGGCGTTGCAGTAAAGTGCATTAACCTCGGTGGCAAACGCACACGCGGCGACGCGGCGCCGCCCGTAATGAATGCTGATGCAGTGACCCCATCGGCACTGTTGTTGTCGTTGCTGCTGTCGTCGTTGCTGCTGTTGTTGTTGCTGTTGTGCGGCGGCAATGGTAGTCGCAGGAGTGGTGGCGATGTCTCTGAAAGAGGGATGGAGAAGACTGAATAGAAGAGAAGAGAAGAGAAGCCTTCATGAATGGCGTGTTGGGGACATTTGACATTTGCTTAATTGCAGCAACAATGCGGTGCAAAATGAGGAAAATTGTATTGATTTAAAAGAAACGAAGACATAAAATAAAAGATCCTCTGTGTGTGTGTGTGTAGGTGTGTGTAGGTGTGTGTGTGTGTTGTCAGTTGTCAGCCCAGTGGCGGTTATTCATCACGTCCTGCATCGAGATAATGATCAAATTGTCTCCACCTGTCATTGAATCTTCTCCCCTCGCCCCCGATTCTATCGCTCTCCAAACCTCTTCCCGCTAACTGTTGCTGTTTCCTGTGTGTGCGCGCGCACGTGTGCGTGCACGCATCTTTATTTTATTTATTTATTTATTTTTACACGCCTTGTGTTTAACCGTCGCTCCGCTGACCTCCCCTCTCCCTCCCCTCCTCCGTCTCGTCTGCGCCTCCCCAGGTGGAACGTCCTGGGCCTGCAGGGGGCGCTGCTCAGCCACTTTGTGGAGCCGGTGTACCTGCACAGCTTGACCGTGGGCAGCCTGCGGCACACGGGCCACCTGGGCAGGGTTTTGAACCAGCGACTGGAGCGCCTGGGCCCGCTGCCGCTCGCGCACCGACGCAACCAGCCCCTGCTGAGCGGTAGGACCAGCGCGGCACCCACACATTGTTTGTTTGTTTGTTTGTTAGTAAACATTTAACAATGACGATGTATTTGTTTATTTATAATTTACAATTTTAAGAGGTGTTTCGAGAGGCGAAAGTTTTCATTTTATTTAAAGGCCTAGTGTGTAGGAAATTGCACCATCTAGTGGTAAGGAAGCATACCCGGTAATTTCATTTTCCTATAGATTTTACCCATGTGTTTGTCATGGTCGCTGTTGTGCCAAGTTAGTTTATCCACTACCCTATCGTACATTTCAGGCTCTTCGGGCCCTCGTTCGCTCGAATCCCAGGCAGCGTCCGCGCAATCGCTTGCGTTTTTTTTCCGAGCGCAAAACAGATTGCGCGTGTAAATTCCTTTTGCGCGAGGGATCTGCTGAGATTGCACGCGCAAAAACGGAAACCGGTGCCAAAGGCGGTGGAGGCCGCCGTGAAGTCAGTCTCAGTTGTGCACGCCACGTGATTTGCATCTATATAATTTGTGTCGATTCACATTTGTCACTGCCAAATGTTTTGCGTGTTCTTTCAGAAACGTCCCGTACGCGCAATTTCATCAATCCCAGCGCACCACGTGTACTGCAAGTGCTATGCTACTCGTTTGACGCACCCAACCCTCACTGCGGCAGTAGATCTAGAAGTAGTAGATCAGCTTTGTCATTGTTTTCAGGCCCTTGGCTTGAAATCCCCTGTCCTGCAGAAGCTAAATGACCTTAGCGACGCTATATCTTGTCAAAGTCGAGAATGACCAGCCTGCTCCCGTCCCTAGTCAAAGGTCCAGTGTGAAAAAATTTCAAGAAAGACGATATTCAAGGACGTACGCCTGACGGCGTGTTTCACATTTAGGGCACTGTCGGGCGTACTTCCTTAAAAAACTGGCAAGATATATATGAGAACCGTTCTAAGAAAGCCAAATTACTTTTATCGTACTGTGAATATAAAGTTTTATTACTGTATTTATGGGCAGTATGTTAAACCAATATAAAAATCATAAATCAAGCTACATTTTACACACCGGACCCTTTAAAGGTGAAGTACTATTTTGAGATTTTGAGACGTCAAGTGGTTACATTTTAGATTTCAGCACTTGCCGTCCCACCTTCCCTCTCCTGAGCTTGCCAGTGAACTACAGTGGCCTGCGAGCACGAAAACCTGGATATGTCGTCCACCTTGTCCTTCGTTGGTTTAGTTGAGGACGGCAGCGTTCACACTAAATACGAAACGCGCTGTCAGGCGGCTGGATTGTCCACACCAGGCTTCCATCGAAAAATATATATGTATATATATGAGAACCGTTTTAGTAGGAAAACCAAATGACTTGTATTTAAGGCCATTATGTTAGCTTTTACCAATATGAAAATTATAAATCAAGCCAAATTTTACACATTGGACCTTTAATAGGTTTTCAGGCGATGTCTGAAACCCAGTTAATTGACATAATTCAAACTCATCAGCGACGTGAACTCACAGGTTGTTGGGCTGGAGTCTAATTCTCACTCTCTTGTTTTGCCTTCAGATAAATTGTGCAACCTGTGCCTTCTCCGGGATGTTGACACAGGAACGCCTTTACGTTGAGTTTTTTTTTTATTTTCTTTTTTTGCTTTGTTTGATCTTTTAAACTGTGTGTTCAACTGGGCCAATCAGTCACAAATATCCCCCAGACATATGATACAGAGTTTATATTTAGAGGAGCTCCTTCAATAAATATGTCAGCACCAGACCAAACAAATTACAATAGATCACGCATTGAATACCCTTCTCTCTCTCCCTCTCTCCTTCCCACATACGCACACGCACGCCCCGCTGTGGGAAAAAAAAAAAGTCCCTGTACCTCTGCTTGGCAGCAGTCACAGAACAGCAGCCAGACGAGCCCACAGTAAGAAGTTGTCTGGCTCGTCTGCTGCCTGCGGGGGCTCCGCCGAGACCCGAGGCTGCCGTTTGTAGCAAAGATGAATGCTGGCACATGATCTGAATGACACCCAAACTCGCAGGAAGTGTGTCAGCCATCACTTCAGATCTAGGCCAGTCGGCTCGTTCGCGACACGCGGCGATGTAGGCCGGCCGTCATTGATAAAGAACAGAGGCGGCGGCGGCGGTCGCGTGGTTTCCCGACCGCCGGCTTTCCAAGAGCGCTTTATCCAAAGGGCACGCGCAAAGGATGGGCAATCTTGTCAGGCCAAATCCTCACACGAGATTGGTAATCGTGCAGATTTGTCCTCTAGCGATGGCCAGTTGATGTTCAGCTTTGTGTGTTTTTTTTATACTGCGGCATTTCTCTTCATTCATTCGGGGAGTCGTTTGACTCGTCTGGAGAAAACTTTGCAGACTTTTTCAGACACTATCACTGAATCCGTCATCCGTTTTTGTTTTGCAGAATCACAACACGTCGTATCCGAGATGACGAATCTCACTCGAAGGGGCCCCTGTTGTGCAAATCTGACTTTCCCAGCTCTTTAAAGTCCATTGTGCAAAGAATTTAGCCCGCTTTCTGATTTCTGTATTTGTAAGAGCTTCATATACTGCCCGTGAATATATTCATAAAAGTGTACACTGGTAGTACAATAGAAGTAAATTAGTTTTCCTACCCTTAGAACGGTTCTTATTGATTTATAAGAATATCCATAGATCAATAGGGTCTTCCTCCCAGTTAGCTGCCATCTTGCACCACCGTGTTTCTAAGGAAGCCTGGCGTGGACAATCCAGCCGCCTTGCAGCGCACTTGGTATTTAGGCTTTAACGCTGGCGTCCTCAAATAAACCAACGAAGAAGAAAAAGGTGGACGGGGGAACCCGGGTTTAGGTGTGCAGAGCCACAGTAGCTCACCCACGAGGGAGGGTGAACAAATGAGCGCAGCAGTCTAAAATCTGACCACTCGATGGCAGAATTTTACACACTGTACCTTTTAATGTGTCTCTTTTGGATCACAGGCACGCCAACACAAACGCCAAGTACGAAAAATTACAACTTTTTCCTTTCACCAGCCGACCTGATAATCATAGTAGCGCCTCTGCAGACTTCATTCATGTTTTTTTAGCGAGGTGTAGCTAGTAGGGTTGCCGCCTCCTAGAGTTTCAAATCCGGTACATCTCGCGGTGGGGGAGGGGGAAGGAAGTCCAAAGGAATTAAATAAATAAAGCTGAAAAGAACAAGCGATCCTGATTCATAGCCTACTTTGCAGTGGTCTTGCCTGCAGCTACGTTGATTACGGTTTTGAACGCAAACTCTACGGAAACGAACGTGAGTTTGCGCCGATAATAAAGTTACATTCCAGACAACTCAGAGATACGGGGAAAACCCTGATCCAACACGTTTTGTTTGTAATTTCTCAGGCTGCTTGCTAGCTTAGAAGCTAATATTTTCCCGAGGCGAGTCAGACTCCGACTCCGTTTCGATCCACTGTCCGACGTGCCTTCTAAAAGCTAAAATGCTCCCAAAACGTTCGAAGTTTAGCACGCGTCGCTGCCGTCTGGGACACGCGTACCCTACCGCTTGGTAGAGACGCTATTGGAAACGTGCAACTCTCAGCAGAGATTGTAATGAAGTGAGATGGCTCACTGCACTGGAAAAAAAAAACGCACGTCGAGCGACAATTGTCGACTTCATTATCGATTTATTCGCGTCACACTAAACAAGCGCAACGTCACATCAAGAAAGTGTCTCAAAACTGTCGGATCGTATATTAGTAGAATTTTTTTTACCAGCTTCGAGCATCGACAGCAAACGTTCGACGCTTCTGACTTGGGAATCGCGACACCTGAGGTGACACCGCGTGCAGTCACGCCTGTACATTGACTTTGTGCCTGAATTTGTGTGCCACACGTCACATTTGTCGCGTCTAGTGTGAACGTAGCTTCAGTTTTTTTTTCGTGTGAATTTTCACGACGCGCGTTCCAATTTGCGTACTTGTGTACTCAACGCTTTCGAGAACTTGGCTTACTTTCTAATTTGGCTGTTTTCGCGCATTAAAGAGTGCAATGAACTTTTCACTCGTAGCCAACCTAAGTATCCCCTTGATAGCTAACGGTTGGGCATTTTTTCATTTGTGCATAATATTGTGGCTCCGTTTGACTTCGGTCCGTTACGAACTCAAGTCGAGAGCAAAGGGACGTCACTACCGCCTGGGCAGTGGTTGTAACAACGCTTGCCATCTTGAGTTGAGTCGACTGGACTCCAACTGCGCCGCATGAGATCGAATTGCGTTGAATTACATCGACGGAGGCCTGCAATTTGTAACACATCTACAGGCTTTGTTGGTTCCAAGATATTCCAAACAAAGGGTGCCTCTCTTTCCTCCCTTGTTTGCATGTGTTCACGCAACCGCCAACAGTCACATCGGTGCTCCCGCGGCGTCCTGCGGGGTGACGCTTTTTTTTTTTTTTTTCTCGAAGTGAAAGGAGAGAGCAGAAGGGAAATGAAGAGAAGGAAAAAAAAAACAAGGACATGAAATGTCAAGAAAAAGAAAAAGCGCAAAGGAAAGGCAATGAGACCAGGAAGGGAAAGGAAAAGTGAAAGGACAAAGAGACAGACAGACAGATAGACAGACAGGTGGGGACGGAGTTTGGCCCTGCACCAAATCAATGTAATCACAGGCCTTATCGGACAGCCACTCGATCGGTGGGGACGCCGGGAGAAAAGGAAAAGAGGAGGAGGGAGGTGACGAGACAGAGGAGCGGGTCGGAAGGCGGTATTTAAAAAGAAGAAAAAATAGCAGGAGAGAGCTTTGGCCGGGCATCTCCACCCCTTCTCATCTCGTCCTTCAGCCTTTTTTTTATTGGCCCCAATGAGATTTTTGGCTTTTATGCATTGGGGGGGGGGTTGGGAAAAAAAGCAACCGCACCTGGAGGAAACTCCCGAGGTCTGGGGGGAGGTGGTCTTATCGCTCCCAGCCAAAGCAGCTCCGCCCAACCCCGCCAACCCCACCAACCCCACAGCCAGTCGATGGATCTAAATCCCTCCTCCCATCGACTCCTGCCGGTTACTTCAACCGCAGCGTGCGCAGAACCTGTAGCTTTGGGATAAGAACCCGAAGAACATGAGGTTGCAGTTAGTGTCAAGCCACGTTTTCACTGCAACGCCTCTAAATTTCTACCTAAAACAATCACTGGAACATTGTATATACGGTATATTCAAATCTCCTGGAATGCTTTGTTTTCACCCGGGCTTCATTCTTCTGGTTGATTTTTGTACTCAAAAGATGCGTGAGGCAGGAAATGGCACAGATGCCTCCAGTGCCATGGAGGCTGTTTGTTTCCCGCAAACAAACGCATATGTCAACTAATAAATGATAAAACTCCGACAACCAAATCGTCAGAAGTTGGAACGGCGAAGGTCGCGGATTTTATTTGTCCATGGTCCACCGAAATTAGGGATCACAGAAAATGCTGGCAGGTTGAACAGAGGCAGGAAACGATTCCCTCTATTATTTTCTTCCCAATTCCCAAGTATGGCCCACAGCTACATGGAGTTAAACTCTTACTTGGAAACCCAACTCCGCTGGGGTTCCGAGCGGGCCGACCAGGCACCATAATGGTGACGGAGGAAAAGAGCAGGGCACTGATTTGGGAAGAGTTTTCACGAAAGACTCTTGCGATTTTTATATTTTCACGTATTGAAAAGTGAAATGCTAATGAAACCGCGCCGTGGGCGAACGAAGAGGTGCCGATGTTTTTGTTCGAAGAAAAAGTTCAGTGTGAGCTGTTTTGTGCTTTGTGTGGACTCAAGTTGTGCGGATGTCCTTGTCTAATAAATTAATGACTTTGTGACTCAAGTGATCGTTTCAGAGTCTACATTTTCTCTGCCTATTCTGTTTTGATAAAAATCAAACAGTATTAAAGAAAATAATTTTAAGCCCTACTACAATTATTTTGTCAAAAAAAAAAAAAAAAAAAACAAGGTCAATACAAAAAGTAAAACTTACCAATCAGGGACACTCTCAAGGCAGAACGTACATCTAGGGACCTTCGGCCCCCGCCTTGCAGCAGGAACTCCACCCACGCTGAGCTGGTACCAAGTTGTGGTGGTACCGTGCTGAGCCGAGGTGGCGCCGCTAGTGGAAACGAGCCCTAAGTGGTCATAATCCAGTTGCTCCGACTGACATTACATGGTTTCCACCTACCAGTTGCCTGGTAGCCAAGTTGACTCCTCTGTTGCTCTTCACCAGGAAGGAGGAGTGACACTTGCAGAACTGAACTAGTTCGCGCTTGAACTCCCCACCGTCTTTTTTGAAAATTAGCCCAGACTCTCCTTGTTGGGGTTCTGCGGCAGCTTTAGATCTTTGGCGCTTGAGCGAAAGCCTCCAATTCCTGCGATGTATGGCAAACGGCGCTCGCAAGAGAAATTGATCAAGACTTCAATGGGCGAAAAAAATCAAATTGGCTATTACAGAAACAGAAAAGTCGAGTCCATTGAGGGGATGAAATGAGGCATGAATGGAGCAAGAGAAAGGGAAGCAGGCAGGATGGATGTCGGGAGGGTGGCGGTGGGCTGTGGGCTGTCGGGGGTTCTTTTGTTCAAAGAGGTATGTCTCCATAAGAGAGAGGAGATGGGTAATAAGAGACTTTGAGGATTGTTACTGAGGCAGGCAATTCATTCCGGAGCCGCGGGAAGAAGGCAGAGCTGCGACTGGTTGAATGGAAGAGGGGGTGGGGGTGGGAAATGAATGTTGGTCGGGTGGGGGGGGCGCGAGGGGCGATCCGCGGGCTCCTTATTGTACATGATGTATTGTTGCTGTACCATAACAAGCTGCCGGATCGGAGGCATTTGTTCAGCCATCACGGCGAAACCTGTCTTGCCGTTTTCTCTGGCGCAGAGCGCGCCTGCCCTTTAACGCTCCGGTGACATTCCGAATAACTGGATTTGACGGCGGCTTGAGACTCCAGGTTCCTTTTTGCGGCCTGTACGCGAGGCGGCTGCCCAATTTTGTCGCACTGGTGAGGTGCAGGCTAGACCTTTAGCGCGGAGCTAGCCTTTTGAATAAGTGGGTATGAAGTCGGTTTGAGATTCCGTCTTCCTTTTGCAGTCCATACGCTGTGCGGCTGCTAGAACTTTGGCGCGGGCTTTAGCGCGCAGCTAGCCCGTTTTCTATCTCTCAATCTGATTGAGGGTGACCTGGATGACTGAGAACCTTCAAAGACTTCAGGGGTTTTTCATTCGGAAGCTCTGTGCAGATCAGGCGAAGCTGTCGCTGCTACATCGTAAGGGCTGCTAGTGACTAGTAGTTGGTTCTTGGGTCCGTCCCAGTCAGTTACACCGGATGCGGATTCAGAACTAGCTTGCCTTGCTTTGCGATCCCAGGCGGCTGTGACACCTGCAACTTTGCTAACGTCCTGACCCACAATCCACTGGGAAATGGGGGGCTTCTTTGAACGGTCCGGGGGTCAACTTCTGAAGGACGACTCGTGCCGGCACCAGCTTACTGTTTCAGAAGGCGACTACACCGAGGCAGGGAAGGAGCGTCGAAGCTCGTCTCTGCCACCGGAGGGCAGTCGGGGCTCATTTACACAAAGACAAGTTTGTCTGACAACGGTTAAAATGATGGTGACTTCATTTGGTTTATGGAGTCATCATCTGTATTGACCCTCATGTAGATGTGAGTCTCTGTGTTCTGAACTACCTCGAAGCAGACGTTCAACTTTTGTCATTTGCCCACACCGTCCACGTGCTTTCTTTGGCATCTTCACGTCACTGCGTCAGCGAGCTGCTATTTCTGTAAACACGCTGCGCTGCAGGTCTTCTTCTTCTCCTTCTGGAAATAAACCCACAGCGCCACGCCAGGCCTGGTACAGGCACTGCACCGTTTTCGGTCGTTTCCAGCGTTTCCTTGTATACGTGGGCATTTTTTATTTTGGAAACGTTTCCGAAAATATTGCTATCAAAAATTTTTTGAAAAGAAAAAAAAACAATTGCCTCTCGAAATCTAACAGAAGGCTTCAGTCGAATCGAGTGGCTTTGAATGTCGCGTTTCACGTCGTCGCGCAGTCACACTCGTCTCTGTCCTCCCCCCAACTGCAGGGCTCAGTGGCGCCGACTGCTGGCAGCAGACGGGCAAGGCCACGTGCGTGAGCGTCAACTGGACACTGGGCGACGCGCAGCTGGAGGTGCTCAACACGGCCACCGGGCGGCGCCGGGAGTCTGGGGCGTCCTCGCGCCTCTGCAAGCACGCCATGTTCGCCCGCTGGAGCAGACTGCACCGCAAGGTCAGTGGAGGTCGCGGCGGCGCCCCCTTTTGCCGTTAATTGTTCCTGGTTGAGTAGCGTATTAACTTAAGCAGCAATAAAAATTAATTTCATTATTTTTTAATTGATCAATGAATAATAATGATTTATTGATTTTTAAGTTAAGTTACTCGACCATGTAGCTTTCCAAGTGGCAGCCGCCAGGGGGCGCCATTGGGGGGGGGGGCGCAGAAAATTAGAGAGAAGTGAAGAACAAAAATGCAAATAAAAAAAACAAATGCTAGAATCACTTATGACCGCCTGCCAGTCAAAAACATATATACGTTATAGCTGGCACTGGCCGAAGGCAGATTTCATGGCACCCGGCAACACAAGCGAGGTGAAATACGATTGGACAGAAAACGCTACCGCGATATACGACAAAATGGAAGAAACGTCGGCCAGCAGAGAAGGCCTAGCTGGCCCTAACGGCCTGCCACTGACTATACACACCGTCCAAGTGTATATAGTCAGTGGCAGGCCGACTATATACAAACTATACACACTATGTAGATGATTCCGGTTGATAAGCTCCCACCTGGATCACAGCAAACTTTCTCTCTCCCGCTTTTTTTCTGCGCCATCCCTCATTTTTCTCAAACTTTGACATTTAAAAAAAAAAAACGGCGGCGGTGTTGCGCAAAAACCCGTCCCGCCCCGTCGCCGGGGCGCTCGCTCGGCTCCGCCTCGACAGACGACGGCCTTTATTGATACGGCTAATTACGTTGTTGCCTCGCTCGTCGCGACATATCGAAATATCTGCCGCGAGAATTTCCCTCCTCATTTAAATGTTAATTAAAAGCCTCCCGTCCGCCGTGTATCTCTTACTAGCTGGAGAAAAATATTATTATGATGTTCCGTTTAATTAATATGAGCCCGAACAATGGCCTCGCTCTCTCTCTCTCTCTCTCTCCCCTTTTTTGTTTTCTTGCATGAATAAACGTTTCGGCAATCTGCTTCTGCTGCTAGAGAGTAAAGAAGGTGGAGGGGGGGGCATTAGCAAGATAGCGCTGAAAACAATGCTAGCACGCACGCACGCACGCACACACACACACACACTGGTCACACTGCTGCTGCTTGCAGGTTTGAATTGAAGGCTCTGCCGTTTGTCGGCCCCCTGCAACATCTGCCGCCGCCTGCTCTTTTTTTTTTATTTGTCCCGCCCCCCCCAAAAAAAAAAAAAAAAACTTTACCTAACAGGCAGCGGCGGCCCCTAATGGCGGCCGTTTGAAAAGAGCGTAACGACAGTCATGGTTTTTGGAGGTGGGGAGTGTGGTTGGGGGAAGGGGGGGGGGGGGCAAGAAGGATGGCGGCGTCGTGACAACAGGAACGTGCAAGGTGCCCCCCAAACAATAAATAAATTAATAAATAAATACAAGATAAATAAGTAAGTAAATAAATAAATAAAAGCACAGAGAATGTTCAATTGCTTGTGAAATTTAAATGGGGAGATTACACAGCTGTTGAGGCCCCGCCCCCCCCTCACTAACCACCCCCACCCCCAACCCCCCAAACACATTCGCGACGCCTCATTCGCTCTGTTTGCTCGCTCTTCCTCCTCCAGCAGCCGCTCGGCTTCACCTCCGTCTGACTCGTTCTTTTTCTTCCTGTCTCGTCTTCTCTCACCCACTCCGACTCCGACCGACCGACCCCCCCAACCACCCCCCACCCCAGCTGGCGGCCCACCTCTCGGCCCCCCCGGACGCCCTGCGGCTGCAGTACTGCGAGGCCAAGCGTGCGGCTCGCTCCTACCAGGCGGCCAAGCAGCAGTGGTTCAGGTCCCTGCAGGAGGCCGGACTGGGCAGCTGGGTGACCAAGCCGGCCGAGCAGGAGCACTTCCTGCTGGCGGCCTGAGGGGGGCGCACCTGCCCGCCCGCCCGCCTGCCCGCCTGCCTGCCTGCGTGCGTGCGTGCGTGCAACAGAGAGACTGTGTGTATCTGACCTTTATTTTTTTAAGGCTCCAAGTCGACGCGGTTGCTCTTTCACAAACTTCCTGCTTCTCACCTTCAGCATCCACGCCTCTGTTTGTTTGCTTGTTTACTTGTTTATGGTGGGGTTTGTTTGTTTGTTTGGGTTTTTTTGGATTTTGTTTGTTTTTGTTTGTTTGTCGCCCCGGTTGTCCGTCAAACTCTAAAGAGGGGGGGGTCACGACACGGCGGTCGCGCCGCTCGCTCGTTATTATGAGCAAACGCACACCTCAATACGCTCGCTCGCCCGTCTATCAGAGGGAGGGAGAGGGAGGGGTCACCTTGAGGCAGAATGAAAGGCAGCTCCGCTATCTTGTCATCAGCTATTTCCGGGGGCCCCCGAGGGCTCCCGCTGAGGAGCCGTCGGAGGGGGAGAGAGAGAGAGAGAGAGAGAGAGAGAGAGAGAGAGAGAGAGCGAGCCCTCGTCCAATTACCGGCCCTGTCAGGGTGACGGCCGATAGAGGGAGGGAAGGGGGGGGGGGGAAGTGATGATGGGGTGGGGAATAGTGACGACCAGAAGAAGAAGGACACATCTTTACATCCCCTCCTCTTCCTCCTCTTCCTCTCCCACCTCCTCGTCTCACCCTTTGACTCCAGCGTTTCCTTTTGTCGCCGCCCTCTGTCCTTGTCTCTCTCTCTCTCTCTCTCTCTCTCTCTCTCTCTCTCTACCTTCTTTTTTCCCCTCTATTTTTCTCCCTTGCGCCCCCACTCCCACCCCCCCCACCCCCACTGTCTTTCAAGCGCGGCGGAGGTTAACGCGACATGACGACAGGTTAATGCACCCGTTCCTCTTTTTTCTCTCCTCTCCCCGAGGAGGGAGGGAGGGGGGGGGGGTCGTTTCCCGCCCTTTTTGATGCGAAATTTATCCGTCGCCTCCCGTCTTGTCTTTTCCTACCTACCCGTCCTCGCTTCCTCCTCCTCCTCCTTCTTTTCTTCTTCTTCTTCTTTTTTCGGTTCGGTGCGGCAAAAAAGTCGAAGCGAGGAGAGGGAGGAGAGGGAGGAGGAGGAGAAAAAAAGTGCGGACTCATTAGCGAGGGCTCGTCGACCCGATCGACCCCGAACTCCCTGCGGTCGCGACCGCCCCGAGCTGAAGGAAGGAAGGAAGGAAAGGAGGGAAGGAAGGAAGGAAGGAAGGAAGGGAAGGAAGGAAGGAAGGAAGGATGTTCACCCCCTAGTTTTGTTTTTTTGTTGTCGGTTTCTGTGATCACTTTTAAAGATTTTCGCTTTTATTTCACTCTGGGATTTGTTTTACCGTCCACGTTTGTGTGTGTGTGTGTGTTTGTGCGCGCGTCCTCGCGCGCGAGTGTTATGTCTCCGAGTACTGTGCTGATGATCGCGATGATCAGTGTTGTTGATGTGTCACAGCTGTAATTCCCTTCGAGGATTTTCACCCCCCCCCCTCCTTAATTTTCCTTTTTTTCAACACACCCAATTTTTCTTTTCTTTTTTTTCTGCCCGCCCCTCCGCTGCCGGTGCTGCGGCGCAGTTAGACAGTGAGTGAGACTAAAGTGGTGAGAGTGACATCTGGTGGTGATTTCACGTCGGTGTCGCTGTTTCCTGGGCGGTGATGTCGAGTCAAGGAACGACGCTGAGATTTTTTTCAGCGTTTTTTTGGTTTTGTTTTGTTTTTTTATAATTAATGAATATTTTTAACGGAGGACGTGGTGACGCAGAGACAGCAGATTAACACCAGTGCATCAGAATGCAGCTCCCCTGATTCATTTACTTTATTCATAGGTCAGTTTTTCTTCGAGAAGCATCAATTTGTCGTTTTTTG
>CM020520.1:14080000-14147500 GCA_009823395.1 Thamnaconus septentrionalis
GCTCTTGGTCACAAGACTGGCAATGCTAGTACAAGTTGCCAACTCCTTGGTAAGAAAGACTAACTTGCTACTGGCTGGCCTGAAAAATCCTAAAAAAAAAAAAAAAAAAGTTGCATAATTTTTCATTTGCACTCCCTTGTGTGCAATAAGTAAGTAACTAGTAGAGTTGCTTATTGATTTACTACTTTTTCAGTTCAGTGCTCCTAAGTTTGCTATTTTGGCCGATGTAGAAAAATGTCACTACGTTTGTCTCCAGGAACTCTGGTTTGCTCTTTGCACCACCCAGGGCCCCAGAGGTGCGACAAGCATTCCGGGATTTCCCACCACCGGCCATCAGTCTAACCAACAAGGTCCTCGGTAGGGTTGCACATCTCTCTCTGTGGTAAACGATTCGATGCGCATCTAGATGAACAGGCTACGATTCAATTCAAAAACGACACCCTTTCATAAGAGCTACAACCAGGAAAAGTCGCTAGATTTGTCGCTAGTCGAGTTGCGAAGTTGCCAGATTTAGCGAGAAGGTCGCCGAGGCGGCAGCACTGCAGCTGGGCAGCAGGCGTTTCACGAGCAGCTTCAAGTCTAGTGTTGGTTGACAGACGCTGATGCGTGTGTGATACCCAATCCGTGACTCTATAACCGATCCGTTGAGGAATTCCTCAATGGCCCTCAGAGGCAGATGACGGCCCTCCGGAGTCCGGATCTGCTCTAGGTTTCTTCCCACAGGGGAGTTTTGAGACGTCTTTGGATGTGATTTAGCGCTGTACAAATAAAAGTTGATTGATGGTTCATTGATAATTCGCATGCATTTATGAGGCTGCTACCGATGCAGGCGTATCGCTCACTTCCTGAACCGGATATCCGGTCGCGTCGGTTTATCGTTCGCAACCCTAGTCCTCAGCCAGTTCAGCGGATTGAGAAGCTACTAACGACACACTCCTTGGCTTCTTCTCTCTCACAGCCCCTACTACGCCCTGGAGGTGCTGACGGCAGCATCACCACCGAGGGGTCGGCTCAGCGTTTGGGGATTTTGGTCGGCGTACCTTTGGTTTTGAGAGCTCCCTTGGTGGGGTCTTCGCCCTCGCTGGTCTGCCCGTCGCCTGGTATCTGCTTGTTCAGATAGACAATCTCCCGTCGCACTGCGAACATTAGCGGTCGGGGTTAGCGTTTCGCCCTCGTGGGCTTGAGCAACTCCGTTGACAAGCACAGCGCTTGAAGATCTCGGAAGACATTTTCAAACCGACGCACGTTTTGTGTTCTCAGTGGAGAGGTTTTCGAACTCGTGCTGGATCTGCTCGAAAAGGTTGTGAAGGTTGTCCTGCTGGGGCAGCTTCACGTTCTGCGACAGACAGACAAGACAGGATGTGAGACAACAGCACATTGATTGAGTGATTGATTGATGAAATGAATGGCAAAACCCACTTTCACCACTAGATGTCAGTGCACGCGACGATGTGTACGCCCACAACTAAGCAATGTGGAGACAAAGTAGTCAAAGTGCGTTGTAACATTACAGTGAGGAGATGTTCCTCCCTCGTCGAAAGCTAGCCGTTTGCAGCTATTTGTGATTTGCTGACACGGGTTCCAGGGCGCCAACGTGCGGCCCATCACTTCGATCTTTGACACAATAACATTTATATATTTTATTTCGGAATCATGTAAATAGTTATATTGATTATTATTGCACTGTACTATTGCACTGTTATTACTACAACTATTCGTAGTATTTTACCGATGTTACTATCATTACCGTTGTCATATCTTGCGTTCCATTGTTTGCAACTAATCCTATTCTTTTGCAGTGTATGACTTAACGCTTCAAACACCCTCGTCTGTACTTTACACCTTTTAAAATCTCTTTTCAACATTTTACTCTGTAGAATTTACATTAAACTTGCCACTTGTTTTTTTTTTAAATTGTTTTTACACTTCCTTTATTCCTCACGGTGCACAATCACATCGGCTTCGTCCGCAAATCACTACCCCCCCCCCGACCCCCACCCCCCGTGTGACGTGACACGACAAATTAAAAAATATCGAATCTGGAAATCTTGAACCTTGACCTTTCGTATTACTTTGCGTTCTGACCAGGCGGTTGTAAGCGTTTAAAAAAATATATAAAAATAAAAATGAAATAGCCGAACTGGCCAGGGTGTTGTGGCGGTGCTCCTCACCTTGCGCTTCTGCTTGCGGTGGCGGCCCGTCAGACAGGAGCTGCTGCCTCTGTCTCCGCCCTCCACCGGCTTCCCCGCCGCCTCCTGGGTGGCCATGTCGCCTCGGCAGACAAGGGCCCGACTGGTTGCGCTACCTGCGCTGAAACAGATGGCGCAAAAAAAGTGTCTGGTTGGTATATATATATATATATATATATATATATATATATATTATTTTTTTTTTTCGCTAATGGCTTCTCCGAGCGGCGGCAGCTGACACCAGCTGCAGATGCGCGCCCGGCGTGATTTCCCTTTACGCTTTTCAGGCGTTCAGCGCCCGGAATTACGGCCCCGTTTATATCTTACATTCTATATCTTTTTTTTTTTTTTTTTAAACCTTATTCAGGTGTGCTATATTTCTATTGCGTGAATATTTTTTATTTTTGGGTAATTTTCCATTATTACGTGCATCAATCACAATAAAAAGGTTTCTGATTTTGCCTTTTGGAACTTGGGGACAGCAAAGGACCTCAGGACCACGGACAGCTCCCGTAAGCGCCTCAGCTTGTACCTGGCGGATCGGCATACCGTTCCATAGGCGAATGTCTGACGTTGGCGTTCATTGATTGGTTGCACTCACACCTAAGTCTATCGTCTACATATATTGTATTATTATGCATTATGTATATTTACCCTGTAAATATTTTGTTTCTTTAGAAATTAAAATAATCGATCTTCTCTTTGCCCTATATTGATGCCGAAAATCTATTAAATCAAAATGAATGTCTAGTCCTTCATTTCCAAAACTTTTTTTTCCCCATCCCCTCCGCCTTGCCGCTCCGCCGCCAGGTAACCGCCAGGTAACTAGGCCAGGTAAATAAAGCATCACTAGTGTGCTAAGTAAATATCTCCATCCTCTCTGTGCTGTGTTTTCTTTTTCTTCTCCAGGAAAGTGTGTCTTCTGGCAGTTTTTGCCAACAATCGGAAGCTGAGCAGCGGCGGTCGAGGCTTCGACGGCGCACTGACAGGCGCCGGCGCTCCGCGCGAGCGCCTGTCACGGAGGGCGTCGTGAGTACGATGGCAGCGACGTGGGAATAAATGCCAGGTGAACATATGCATCTCCCCCCCAATTACATTTGCTCACACACGCACACACTTGCAGATAGAGGATGCTCTTGTGCTTTCCAGGATGCTCTTGTGCTTTGCAACCAGTTGATTTGCTATGTCTTTAAATTTTCAAGCGCCTATTTTCTTTGGTTCTACCTGTTAAATGCCTAACAGTATAACCTGTGACACTCTTACACTATGTTTGTAGGTCTGACCAATGTATTGATTATTTTTTCGCTGGGTAGCATTATATATATATATATATATATATATATATACATATATATATCACGACTATGTCTTTAAATTTTACACATATATATATATATATATATATAGCGCCTACACATATATATATATATTTGGACTTTGGTTTGACCTAACATTACCTGTTAAATGCCTAACAGTATAACCTGTGTTATTATATATATATATATATATATATATATATATATATATATATATATATATATATATATATATACACATATATATATATATATATATATATATACACACACACATATATATATATATATATATATATATATATATATATATATATATATATATATAATATATATATATATATATACATATATATACACATATATATATATATATATATATATATATGTATATACATATATATGATTAGTATTGTGAATATTAAAATAACGATACAAAATATTTATATGTAACATAATTGTTATATTTTTCTGACGTGAAATATCATAGCTATATTACTTCACAATTTAATGATGATGTGCAATTTATATCACAGTCAAATTGTTATACCCTAATATCACACAGTTGATAAGTCATAAGCAAATGAGTGTTCTGTACTTCACTAATTAATCCCATAAAGTGAACGAGCTTTCGCAAAGCTAGCTTGTCCCATGGCTCTCCGACTGATCGGACGCGACCTGAGCGTACGAAAAAAACAAAAAAAACAATTATGTACTTGATGGTTCATTAAACAAATAATCGTGTTTTTTTATAGGTAGGTGGTTGCACCTATGAACTTCTTAGAACTTCTCGCTGTCATTGAGTAAAAGTCTCTCCTGTTCACCAAAGGGATGTTTGTGCTACCAGACACGCTGCTGCTAGCAAGTAAATAGTCCCAACTGTAAAACCAGGGACACTTGACTGTCACTGTATGTGTGTTGTTTGTTTTTTCTGTTCTGTTTTTATTGTTGTTATTATTAGATGAATAGAATGCAATGCTGTGCTCTTGCTTATTCTTTTCAACAAGTTGCTGCTGGAATTTCAGCTAACTCACCCCAGTCCCGTCTTTTGGAAGGATGTGATTTTGGAAAACGGCAGTGGTGTGAAGTGTTGATCTTTCTTGTTGATTGGTTCTCTCTGCTCCTGGAAAAAAAAAAGAAAAAAGTTAAAAGTAAAAAAAAAAAAAAAAAAAACTTCACTGTTGGAAAAATGGATAGCTGCTTTTAAATTAGCAACACCAGTGAATGACACATGAATGATCCAAATGGTTAATGAAACACTTCTTTGACAGCCCACCTTATGAATGCAAGACAAAAGGCAAGAACTCAGACATGCATGTCCATCTGCACTTTAATCTGTCTTTATTCATTTGGCTCTTTATTTTTTTTCATACTTAAATTGATATGTGCAATTTGCCCACACGGCTGATAAAGGTTTGTTCTTTGACTATGTTCCTTTCTAAGCTCTTGCATTGGGTCTTTTTCCTTTTGGACATTTGTTTTTTTTTTGGTTACCCTGCTACCAGTGGATGTCGTCTTGAGAAAAATTTTGTGATAAATTTCTAGATGTGTATTTAGAATCTTGTGAAAGAATTTGAAAATACATGACACAGGCTTCATTATGAAACCTGTGCCCCCCCCCACATTAGCATTGAATTCAGTGAGCGACTGATGTCTCACCATTCAAATCTCGTCAGGGGCTCCAGAAAAGGGCGGACCTGAGTTTTGCTTCACCTACATTTCTCACATTTAAACTTAAAAATGCAATAAATTTGCAAACCAATTTGCCCTTCGTTGACATTAAAGCCTTTCAAATCAAGTCCAACGTTGCTTTATGACTGATTAAAGGGATTACTGAATGGTGATGCGTGACAGCTGGTGTTACCTTGATTCCGTCCCAGAGAACAGTTCCGCAGGTCCACTTCTTCCTGACAACACAACAGCAGCTCAAACTTATCTGACTGTAACATGAAAACAAATGTATTACTGGAGATCCATCCCCTGGAGACAGAATGTAAAAAATAAATAAATAAAAAAAAAAGGAAATCTAGGAAATCACATTGTATGATTAGCATTTAGCACCTACAAACACGCAAGAATTCTGGCCCTCACAGACCTGTTGCTTCTTCATTAGGAAGCTCTTCCATCCTCCACTCTGCATCTGTATTGATGACACCTGTTTGAACTCGTTATCTGTATAAAAGACACCTGTGCACCATGGGGCGCCGTTTGTGAAGTTTTTCATGCTTAAATTATCGGCCACATTTTGTCGCATTTAGCTTAAAATCGTGTTTTTAAAAAGTTGTGTGCATTTTTGAAAGTCACTTCTTTTTTTTTTTTTTTAGCACATTTAACACTTTAAATCTACATTTAAAAGACAGCTTGAAGAATCGGTATATACATATATATATATATACACACACATATATATATACACATATATATATATATACATATATTTACATATATATACACATATATACACACACCTACATATACACATATATATATATATATATATATATATATATATACACATATATATACACACATATATGTAGCACCTTTAAGCCTTTAGGTTCGATAGGAGTTGCACAAATGAAGCTTCAATAAGGAGCGAGTGTTGGCAGTTGAACAGATGACACTTTAATGTCAGCTAAGTATTAAATTAACATAACAATTTAAGTTTTTTTTCTGCTAATAAACAAAATAAGGCGCCAAAAAAAATAAGAGAAAGAGAAAGGAGGAAAAAAGGAAGAGAAAAAAATAAGAATCTGCAAGACTGAGCTCTCCTGCTCAGAGTCAGTTCAATTTAGCTCAAAAAAATAAAATAAAATATAAAAAGAGAGTCCAATGTGTGTGTGTGTGTGTGTGTGTGTGAAATCAGTATGTCAAAGCCTAGTCAGTCCTTGTCGTCTATGTTCACACTCAGTTGCTGGAAGTGCTACTCGATAGTGTAGAAGTTTGTGTCTTATCTGTTTCCAAAACGAAATTCAGACGATCTGGAATCATGTGAAGGTAGGGTCTGCAGCTGGCCACACTGCTTCTCCTGATCACTCGCTCTCATACGGGTCGCTGGGCTGGGCTCGCCAACTTTGTCAGCTCTCTCTCTCCCTTAGCGCTTGGACAGGAGCAGGCTTCAAAGGGACGCATAAACAAAAAAAACAACCTTGAGACGCTTTATCTAATGCTGTCAAATTGTTCATAAAATGACTTTCTTATAAACAGAAGCGCAAAAAGTTCTGAATAAAAATGAAATGTACCATCTTTCAAATGGTGTTGTTACTCCTTACAGTGGCTGATAATACAAATCAAACAATTTAAATGGCAAAAAAAAAAAAATAATTAACCGACTGCGTTGCTCATTGCAACCTACCAAGCATTGCTGTAGCTCGGGGTTAGCATAGCAACTAGCACGGAAAGGAGCTAATGAAACTTAGCATTTCGGCCTAACAATTTACATATCACAATTGCTATTAGCGATCTTTTCCCATACAATAAACTGCAGTAAAAAAGTACACAAAGTATAGAAAAACATTGTAATGACCGAGTGCTACATTTTCAACAACTTAGACCAACATAAAATGAGTTAACAACGCGTTAAATGCAATTTTTTTTAAGAAGCTGTGGAGCGGCAAGCTAATGGATACCAACTCACCGGAGTCTCAGGCGACCTCGCTCTCATACTGGTTTCTCCCCTCACCGCTCCCGGTATCGGACGAAACCCGAACTCGTCTATGACGGCCGTAACTGCTTACGGACTTCTCCTTCGGTAGTCTACTGCTTATCTCTGTGTTTTTTCCTTTTGTTTCCGTCTTTCGTGTGGTCTGCTCTGCTCTGCTGTCTGCCTCGTGTCAGAGAGAAATGGCGTCTGCTGCAGGTGCTGACTTCACGCGATACCTGGCTAGATCACGGGAGATTAACGACTAGAAACCTGGAACACTGCCATCTACTGGACAATACGAATACTTTTTTAAATAACAAAAACAGAGTTAGTGACCCTATTTTTCATGCTGGTTACACACACACACACACACATATATATATATATATATATATATATACATACATATACATGTATATATATGTACATACATATACATATACATATATATACATATATATATACACACACACACATATGTACATAACGTTACTTAAAGCACATCCAACTTATACCTTTATTCAACTGAATGAAAAGAAAGCCTTGATATCCAGGAAGAGGAAATCACATTTTATTGGAAGGACTCGGGGAGCACACATCCGTCACAATAAAGTGTATGCAGAGGACATCACGTAATGAAAACCCAAGCTCAATACGACTCACGATTCACGCTGGCACCCAATAATTTATTAAATCAACCCCCCCCCCAAAAAAAAAAAAAAATCTCTCTGTATATTTATATATATATATTCCTCTCATTCAGACTTTGCCGTGTCGATCGGACTCGCTGTTCCAAGGCTTCAAATGAGAACGACACCAGATACCAGCAGGCGGCAGAAGATTGAAGTCCCCCAATGAATGAATGAATGAATAATGACAGAGAGGCAAGTGCAGTCTTATCTGCATCAGGACACAATCAGGTCTCGAACAAGCACTGATGGGGGGGGGGGGGGGTACACACAGGTGTTCAGACGGACAAGGCTGACGCGCTATTTTCAATGCAACTGTAAGGCATTTACATAAGTTTATTACACCGAAAAGTTTGAAAAGCGCAAAACGCAAAGCGGAAGTTCGGCTAGACGCTCTGAGCCAGCGGTTCTCGACTGGCGGAGGAGGCTCGCGACGACCGTCGTTTTTTTTTTTCCTCATCGTGAAGTCGCAGGACGCTAATTTGTTCCGCAGAAATGAAGACGCTAGCCCAGGCGCGGGCGAACTTTTTGACTGGCGGGGGCCACATTGGGTACTTACAATTAAAAATATAAATGAAACTGCCCACAAAGCCGCGCGACCCAATGAAAACAGCTCCAGGAACCACCAGTTGAGAAACACCGCTCCGAGACGTTCCGGGTTATTGCTCGTTGGAATGACGAGAAAGTAAAAGACGCGTCAACTTGAAAGGCTTCCATGCAAATGTGCAATGAACGACAAGATCAGACAGGCTAGTGTGGACATAACATCGCTAGGTTTTCAACCCAAAATCTCACGTCTACTCTGATTGAATCTACTGAGATTGAATTGTTTGAATTTTTTTTCCATAGATTTAACGAGCAATCAGTATTTCACAAGAGAATTTCACAAACTCCAAGAAGAAGCGACTGCTCTGAGGTGAGACCATTAAAAAAAATTATTATTATTATTATTATTATTATCATATCATCATTGCTATTGGCTACTGCTAAAAAGATTAGCATGGATGTTTGCCACAATTGCAGTTTTTATCACCATCTAGCAAACAAACAAAAACATTTTTAGCGTTTAGCTACGGGGGCAGCGTGCTAGCCGCGCGAACAGTAGCAAACCCAATTGGTCCTTTTAAAATCCCCCTTCCAAGTCCCAAGTTCTGCCCCCTTTTCTTTGCCGTTCCGTGAGCGTCACACCATGTAAATCTGTGAGACAAACGCAAATAATGACATGGGCATTTAGAGTTACGGCTGCCAGAACTTAAAAAAAAAAAAAAAAAAAAAAAAGATGAGGTTTCACGTCTGTAATGTAGAAGGACTACAAAAAAAAGCTCCACACATGGCGATCTATTCCCACTGAAGGGTGATAAACCGCCAAAGACACTTTGATTGATGGTGAACCAGCGACAACCTGCAACCAACACAGGTCGGATAATAGGAATATAATGTATATGTATATACTTATATTATATAAATAAATGTATATATACACACAGACACACACATGGGTCTTCATCTTGTATTCGACACCTCCCGTACTTCAGAATTGTTCTTACGCAGGTTTATAAGGTAACATTTAAGTCTATTTATTTACATGCAGGGGGCACTGTTGAGCAGGTAACTACAGCAGCGGCTAACCCACGACTTTGGAGAGAGAGGGGAAAAAAAAAAAAAAAAATACAATTAAAAAAAGGCTCGGAAATTCGTCACATTTCACAATTCGTGCAAAGGGAAGAAGAGGAGGTGGCGAACGAGCTGGCGCTGCAAATGTAGCAGCTGTTCATCACCTTTGACACAGGAAGTAACAGCAGACGACGTCAGACTCGCTACAGCAGTGCGACAGCGAAGGATCCACGCGCACACACACACACAAACAAACACGCACCTCCGACCGATGAGACGGGCCGCAAAAAAAAGCACGACGGGATGCTTTTCCGACCCGCGCTAGCGCGAGCTGGCGGAACCACAGTGTCATTTCACTTCTCCTGCAGCAGGGCGGCGATGTTGATGTTCCAGCCGATGGCCTGGCGGTCGAAGCCGCAGGTGAACAGGTTGCACGACTGGTTCTCCTCGTTCCAGGCGGTGCAGCACACCATCCTCCTGTGGCCCTGCGAGGACGGACACACACACACAGAGTGTGTCAAGAGGTCGGCTCTCTGGGAGGCCACGGGCGTTTCCAGTGCGTTCCAGTGGTCTCACCATCCTGTTGCTGCGCGGCAGCCTGGCCAGCCTCACGCCGCTCATGTCGAAGAGTCGCACCTGCCGGTTGTCGTGCGGCAGCGCGATGATCCTCTGGTTGGCCGACACGCTGATCCTGGAGACCAGGGCCCAGGTGGGCTTTGAGTCAGGTTGGAGTCTCAGGACCCGCATTTCCCCCCCGCCCCCCGTCATTGTGAAGTCGGGACCCAAATTTGTTCCATAAAAAAAGACGAAAAAGAAAGAAAGAAAAAAAAACTCCACCACTTTTGGGTCGCAACCCACCAGTTGAGAAACTCTTAATTTAAAAAGTTATATAAGCCTACTTCCTCCACTGGTCCTGCCAGGATATCAGCTTTCTGTGCATCTAAACAGGTTTTTGAAGAGACCATAGTGTCACCGTTTGGCCTGAAAGGTGTCTTTATAATATTCTTGGTTGGTGTGCCATGGGTTTTGTTTTTTTTTCCAATGTAGAAAATGTGCTGTGGCTCAAAAGAGGTTGAAAAACACTGGACTATGATGCCATCGTGTCAAAACGAGACCCCCGAAATCTCTGAGGAATGTTTCCAAACATCTCAAACAATTACCGGCAGTTATGGAGGCGAAAGGGGGGGCGGGTCCTAGTTTTTACTAGCGAGGTGTAGCTAATGAAGTGGCCAGTGGTGCAACCTGACTATTTAGGAGGGGGCGGCCCATCTAAGGGGCCTCACGGTTTGATTCCATTACGATTCAATTAGTCACCGGTTATCGCCATTATTACAGCAAGCGCGATTATTGCGATTAATCACTAGTATCGCGATTGTTGCGATTAATCACTAGTATCGCGATTGTTGCGATTAATCACTAGTATCGCGATTATTGCGATTAATCACTAGTATCGCGATTATTGCAATTAATCACTAGTATCGTGATTATCGTGATTACCGATGTGTATATTTTCCCTGTACGGGATTCCTCACTCTGTGGCTACTTAAAGGTTGAAATAAGGTACACAAAGAAAACTAGCAAATCAAATTTGCAATTTGCAGAAGAGCCTTACTTTAAATAAGCTACACTATTACACAATATCACTGCTAACCAAGTGCAGCTGCAGCCATAAGCTAAACCATGAGGAATGTTTTCCTCCGCAAGCTATTCCATCATTTGTCCGGGGAAAGCAGCGATTCCTTAAGGCAACACAGGAGCATCCGTCGGGCTCGGCTCTCCTACCTGTTGACGGCCGAGTCGGTGCGGATGGTGGCGATCGGGGACCTCATGTTCTTCAGGTCCCACACCTTCACCGTGCGGTCGTCGCTGCCCGACACCACGTTGTCGCCCACCGTGAACACCGCTGACGTCACCGTGCTGAAGGAGAGGACGGCGAGCACACACAGCAGTCACACCAAAGGTCCCGCAAAGGTAACACTTAAATATTTCTGGCCTAGTTAAAGTCAAAGTGTATAAAATTTGGCTTTGTCATATTTAGATTGGTAAAAGCCTCATGTAGAATACAAAAGAATCGAACAGAACAGAGTAGAACGCACTGCCCCCATATACCGGCCATAAATACACGAATAAAAGTGCAAGGTGTATAATCACAGTAATCACTGTAATAATCACAACAGTCATTTAGTTTTCCTACCCTCAGAATGCTTCTCTCATATATATATATATATATATATGTGGATTTATACACAGTATATATACACATATATACATACATAAAAACATACATACATATATAAGAACATCCATAGATTAGTAAGGGTCTCACTCCCAGTTAGCTGCCATTTTGCACCACCATATTTCTAAGGAAGCCTGGTGTGGACAATCCAGCTGCCTGACAGCACGTTTGGTATTTAGGGTGAACACTGGCATCATCAAATAAACCAACGAAGAAGAAGAAGAAGAAGGTGGACAAGGTATCCAGGTTTTGGTGTGCAGGACCACTGTAGTTCACTGGCAAGCTCGGGAGAGGGAAGGTACAGAGTCCCTAATGGGACTGAAGTGAAAGAGCGCTGCAATCTAAAATGTCACTACCCGGTGTCGCTGTTCCTTCTATACAATCTCCAAAATACGACACACTGGAGCCTTGATCACAGACAACTTCATCCCTTTCAGTTTCCCCTTCTGGGTCGCGGCCAGCGGATACGTCCCACAGCTCCCCCTGCGTGTCACTCGTTATTTTCTCCCTACTTTGCAGGAGTAGCGGGGAGTCTCGACCTTGCGCTGTCAGAGCTGCCATTAAGTATCTGTTGAGCAGCCTCCTCTCTCCCTCCTCGGCACAGGAAAAAAGCCTTTAACCTTAATCAACCTTTTAATCAATTACCTTGTTTGATTAGACCCCCCCACCCTCCTTCACACACCTCCACAGCAGCGTCGGGAGGTTCCTGCGACCGACGGCTCAGGCCCAGGCTTTCAGTTATTCAGTTTAGTCCCATAATTAGCCCTTAATGCCACGTCAGTTCAAATTAAGATCGAGCTAGGGTTCGGAGAGGGTGGGGGGCGGTGAGGGAGCGCGGAGCTGTTGACGACGCTCATGGGGGGCAGGTGGGGGAGGTGGTGGGGTTGGGAGCGAAGGGCCACAAGATGCTAATTTCAATATAGAATCTGCGAGACGTCCGCTAATGGGTTTGAAATACGGAAGGTCTATCAAATGCACGGCCCGGTCTTAGTGTCCGTCATGCGGATGCAACATGCAACAAACCTCCTCAAAAGCTTCCGCAGTTAACGTCACTTTTCAGCCTCCTGACGGCTTCCGGTGGCTAAGAGGTTCCGCTCAGAGGTTCGGTCGCCGAATCGGTGCATTTATTTATGGGGGCCCGACGCTCAGAGTCAAATGAAATGAACGTCGACGGATTCATCGGAGACAAGCGGGAACGTCAACGCCTCCCGCCCCGCTAACACACGCGCACAAATACATACACTATTGTTCTGAAGTTCGGACTCACCGACTTATTTCTTCACTGAATAGCCCCCCCCCCCCCACCCCCCCAAGATTTCTGAACCGTAGTTGTTTCTATGAGCACAAGTTGAAAACTACAAATGTAATAATTCTGTAATTGATGCTGTTCTATTTATTTACAGAAGGACAGCAAAAGTTGTTGCCTGCTAAACTAAAAAAAAAAAATATATTGAAAATCTTGACTAAAACTTGTGCTGGGTTTAAATTTAGTCATATTGGGTCAGTTTGTCTATCGGCTGATTGTGACATCGGGTTACAAACTCATCTCTTGTGACCGTCGCTACAGTTTTTTGGTGTCACACACACACACACACACACACACACACACACACACACACACACACAAAACTTGTGGCAATTTATTTTTGTTTTTTTGCGGACAGCTACCCGACGTCTGGAACAAGTTAACACTCTGAACGCTTCCGCACTCCATTCTAAATACCCAAATACCCTTCTCTCGACGCTAATAACCTCCACGCGTGAACGAAGTCGCGACGTAGCTCAGCTTCGCTTGAAGGTCCGTCATATTTGGACATTTTCGAGACGTTCGCGAGCGCTTCGTCACCGCGCAGAGCTGCGGGGACTTCGTTTAGTAGTGCCGGCGTGTTTCTCCCGAGACGGGACGTCAAATCGGCGCGCAGTGCTTCCGCGCGCGCACACACACACACACACACGCCCGCCCGCTCCGAGACGCGCCGCTAACAAGCTGCTCTAATAAGGAAATCAAACGGCTCCGCCAGCCGTCGACGGCGACGCGGACAAATGTGACACGACGGCGCTGCTCTGTTTGTCGAGGGACTCGGCTGTCGCTTCTCGTTTGCCCGCCGTCTCTCTCCCCCCCCCGCCGCCCCCCCCGAGCTCGCGTGCAGTCGTTAACCCGCAATTACGTGTCGGCGGCGGCGGCGGCGGCACCGGGGGTATACGCTGCACTTTTAGCTGCCGCTGGTTCAGTGTCAGGAGACATTAGCGGCGTAATTGAGAGGCTGCCCCCCACCAAGACCCCGCCACACCGACCTCCCACCACCACCTCCACAATCATCCCGACAGAGACGAGCAAGACACTCCTCTGTGTTCTAAATTAATTCTAATTCTGGAGGTGGGTGGTGGTGGTGGTTGGGGCGCGGTATGAAAATAAAATGAGGTCGCTTTATGTTAAGATTTACTTTTACAAATGCTTTCTCATATTTTAAAAAGGACCGGTGTGTAATATTTGGAGATTTTTTAAAAAAAAAGAAGAAAGAGCGACATCAAGTGGTTACATTTTAGGTTGCGGCGCTCTTTCTTTCTTTCTTTCTATCACCCTCCCTCTCTCAAGCTTGCCAGTGAACTGCGTTGGCCCTGCGCACCCAAACCTGGCTACCTCATCCACCTTCTTCTTCTTCTTCATTGGTTTATTTGAGGACGCTGGCGTTCACCCTAAATAACAAGCATGCTGTCAGGCAGCTGGATTGTCCACACCAGGCTTCCTTAGAAGCAGGTAGTCAAACAGAGGGCTAAAGAGTAGTTTCTAGTGATCTGCAGATTTTTATTGTTTTGGCTAATAGTCTGGGCCTCGCTGCAGTACGGAGAAATTTGAAGGCGAGTATGATTTAGTACCTTCAACAACAACAAAAACAGCAAAAGTCTTTCCCACGAGGACTTCATCTTTACAAAATAAGAGCCTTTATGTGTTTCCTATAAACAATATCCTTTAAAAAAAAAAAAAGAGAGAGAATAACTGGTACATTTTTCTCACCCTGTCTGTTAAGTTCGAATGATAAAAAAACAACAACTGACAAATAAATAACACACAGGCCCGGACAGATTCCAACGCTTCCTGGGGAGAAGCTGGAACAGTATGACGGAGAATATTGGCAGTCTTAAGACCATATCAGTTTCTATCTGTTTGGAGTCTGTTTTTCGTTTTTTTTTTTTTTCCCTAATCTGTGTCAAGTGGATGTGTGCGGCGCACCACAGAGGAAAGATTTCACTTTCCATCCCATCAATGGTCTTTTGGGATGAGGAAGAGGAGGGAGGAGGGTTGGTGCTGCTGTTAACCACCAAAGCCTGGGGCTTAATCTCATTACACCAATTGTCTATGGGGGAGAATTAAAGTGGGATCTGCAGGAATTAAACGTGTTGGGGTCATACATAATGAGCTCTGTGTAATCCCCCCCTCTTCCGTCCTGCAATCAAAGGCTGCCAGAGATGTACCCAGCCAGCCAGCCAGCCAGACAGCCAGCGCACACGTGTAGATTGTGAGCGCACGCACGCACAGACACACACCTCCTAAAGAGCGCGGCGGCGGCGGCGGCAGCTATTGAAAAACACAGACGAGCCCGACAGTCATCATTTCGAAACGTCTGCAATTGAGTGTTAACAGCGAGCGAAGTGCCAAATTACACAGAGTGGCGGGGATTAACGGCAGAACGGACAGATAAATGAGCGGGGGGGGGGGGGTGGGGGGAGAGAGAGAGAGAGAGAGAGACGCCAGGAGGTGAGGGAGGGAAACGAGGCGTCAGACTGTTGAGGAGAAGCGCTCGATAATAAATGAGAAGGCAAAGTGGAGGATTTGGCTTAGAGCAAGAGGGCCTGTGAATTAATGTGCTACTGTAACAGGAAAGGGGGGAGGGGGAAGACAAATATAAGGGCCAGAGGACCGGAGCGAGTGCGATGCTGCAGCACCACCCGGTGGGCAAAACGCACAACTGCAGCAAAAGTCATTTGTTCAGGTTGTCGATCCGGAAAGTGGAGCTTGAGGAGAAGAGTTATGGAAATGTTGTATTATTATTATTATTATTATTATTATTATTATTATTATCATACTATGATTATTATTATTGTTATCATTATAGTCGGTGCAATAAGCTTCTTAGATGCTGGTAAACATTGTAGGTTTCCTCACATTCAACAACATTGATTCACAACAATTTCCACTGTAATTTCTCAAATGTCTCATGCAATCATGTCATGCTTTCTTTTTGCCACTAGTGGTTCAAAATACTTGCTAACCCAAATTTGGCCTTACAGCCAAGTGTTATTTTAGCTGGTGATTGGCTCCATTGGCTTTTCTTCTTAACTTCTTCTTCTTCTTCTTATTCTTATTATTATCTGGAGATGAACAGAGTTTTTCTTTTCATTTCGGACGAACGTGAGCGCGAGGCCTCGGCAACGGCGAGTTGTGTTGCACGGGTGTTGTGCACGGAGAGCGACACTCACTCGGTGTGTCCCTGGAAGACGTTGACGGAGTGGATGGACGGGTCCCTGAAGTCCCACAGCCTGAAGGTGGTGTCCCTGGACGAGGTGACCACCAGGCGCTGGGTGGGGTGGGTGCAGCAGTGGGTCAGCTCCTGGTCGTGACCTGCGTGCACGCACACACACACACACACACACACACACACACACACACACAAACACACACAGGTGAGGAACATGTCCCTGATTTTGCAGGTGTGGAAGAAGATTATATTAAAAGCAAATAAGCAACAAAGTTGAGCGCTACCAGCAGAACCACCAGCAGAACCACCACCACCGTGCGTACCCGTGAGCGTGTGAACCAGCTCGGACGTCTCCACCTCGTACAGGTTGGCGGCTCGGTCCCAGGAGGCCGTGACCGCCTGCCTCCCTCCCACCAGCCAGTCGGCCGCGATCACGACGCCCTGGTGGCTTTTCAGGGTGGCGGTGGCCACGCGGACGGTGGGGACCTCGCAGGGGCCCTCGGCGTCCGCCTCGCCCTCCTCCCGGTCCGACGAGTCCTGGTCGTCTTCGCACTGCGAAGCCTGTGGGAGGGGTGGGGGGGGGGGTCGGGAGGAAAGAGTGTGAGGAAGCGCAGATGATCGGAGAAGCGGCAAAGTGAAGCGAAGTCTCAAGGGCGTTGAACGATTGCCACTCACGCTGACATCTGGAGGCGGCTGGGGGGCAGGGAGCTGCACCATGTAGCGCCAGATGTGGGCCGTCTGGTCCCCGGAGGCTGGAAGGTGCGTTACAGCAAACACATGTCAACCGACGAAAAATAGGAGAGGTTCAAAAGCAGGAGCAGCACGCCACAGGAGGGGCAGGAAGAGGTCAAGGAAGTTCAACATGAGGATGTCATCTAGAACAGCGAGTTCCCAACCCCCAGATTAATTAGATTAATCCCGATTAATCGCGATTATGACATTGCCAATTATGACTTGATTCACAAATTTATAAAATCTTTTTTTTTTTAATGAGGCCGGAACTCATACACACATACATGTGTGTGTGTGTGTGTATCACGTGATACATATATCGTGATATGTATATATCGTGATACATACAATATATGTATCACAATACATATATCGCAATTCTCGATTAATCACGATTAATTGCAACGTAGCACTATGAATTGGAATCGAATTGAATCGTCAGGTACTTAGCGGTGCCCAAACCTTAAAACACATAACTAACAATATTTCCGTTTTATTTATTATCTGAGTCTGAATGATGATTTTATTTTGAAAAATGACCGGATTCTCTCTGCACGTCAAGGCACTTGTCCCAGTCACGTGATACCCTTGACACCAAAATCAAACCCACAAGCTAGCGAGCTACCTAGCTAGCTGGGAAAATGACCGAACATAAACGTCTTTGGAAAGTTTCTTTGCGTCGTCAATAAGACCCAGCGAGGAGACAGAAGAAGAGCCCACGACTTCCAATCATTGTATTTTAAAAAATACTGTAGTTTTCATGCCGGTCACCGAAAATACTGTCCGACGTGAAACCAGGTCCGTGGCGCAAAAAACACTGGGGACCGTTGGTCCAGATTCGCAGCCGACTTCAGAAGACACCCGGACGTATGTTGAGGCAGATACCTGTGAGGGCCATCTGCTCCGTGGGGTGGAACTTGATGGAGTTGACTGCGGGCGAGAGGACAAAAGGAAATCATGACAACACAACGCAACTGGCGTTTAGAAATGAGCAGTGTTTTAACAATGACACAACATGATAAGTCAATCGGTCCTTACCTGATCCCGCATGGCCCGCGTACCTCAGCAGACACTTCCCGGTCTCGATGCTCCACAGCAACGCCGAGTGATCTGTGAAATTTGGGGGAACAGCGCGGGGGCTTCAGTGCTCGCTGCGACCTTGAAGACACCTTCGTGACCTCACTCCCACCCCTTGCAACGTCCACTAAAAACGTTCACCCGGCCCGACGTCGGTACCTGCGGAGGCCGTGCCCAGGACCACCGGCTGGGTCTTTGTCACGCTCAGGTCCCAGATTCCATCGCGGTGGCCCACGTACTCCTTGAGCAGCTGGCACAGAGCCCGGGAGCCTGTGGTGGCCTTAAAGCTGGACACAATCTAGACGTGGGAGGGGCGGGAGACGGAGAGATTGGATTGTTTTTCCTCAAAGTGTTACAGGTCAGTCACATGCCGCGCCAAGCAGACTGCTGCGAGATTAGATCACCTGCAGTCGGGTCAACACGGCAGCGAAGCATCTGGAACTAAAACGGCCGATCTCGCCGGATGTCATGGCTTCATCCAGCACCAGTTGCGGTGTTACAGCGACACGGTTAGTGCAGATCATCGGCCTCGACCTCCGTCATCCCGAACCCGATTTAGTGCTTTTCAAGTTACGGCGTCGCAAGTGTCTTGACTCTTGGTCCTGTGCATTGGAGCCCTCTGTTCTACTTGCTCAAAAATGCCAGCTTAGGCCTTTTAGAAAAAGTCAAAAATAGTCGTAAGGGTAGTAAATTAGAATTTAAATGCATGTACTAAAGAAAATATAGGCCTTTTTTTCCTCTTTTTGAAGTGCTTTGTTGAGTTTGGGAGGCGCGTCTTGGTATTTCCGGATTTAACAAGATAAAACCTTAAAAACTCCAATGCTGTAATATGAGAAAGAGTCGCCAGAGCCGAGCGCAAGGAGTTGCAAAAGCCATTCAGGTTCTGCCCTTTTTCGGAGAACGCTAAATAGAAGGGGTGAATTCACCAGCAAGACACTTAAAGAAACTTGTTAATCTGGCGGGGAAAAAATAAAACAAAATTGCGTAATCTTTTAAATGCAGCATTGCGCCCAGATTAAGGGGTTGCAGGCAGAGAAGAGATGAGAAGTCAAGTCCAGACAGACAGACAGACTCTTTTTTTAAAAAAAAAACAAAACAACAAAAAGCACCAGACGCGGCCTGTAGCAGTCGCCCGCAACGCTTAGTGACACACAGAGCGTTCAGGAAGTTACCCATGAATCTCCGCCCCACAACTGTGTGGCCACACTGAAGGTGCGAGCTCCACCTATTTTGCCGTGGAGACTGTACGGGCGCTGGGTGACAAAAAAAGAAAGTAAGATGTCACTCGTTGACACGATTATCGTCGCTCGTCGAGGTTCTTCGGCTCCTCCGATGTGTTTCGAAATGTTATTATTATTTTTTTTTTTACATTTGAGAGGAACCTCCCCTGCCCTCACCCCCCACCCGGGTCATATAACAGACAGAGAGAGAGCACAGAGAAATGAATCCAGACACACCTTGCTGGTGGAGGCCTTGTAGGTCGTCTTCAGCCTCTGCGAGAGCTGGCTGGTGCTGTGGCTGGCTGTGGAAAAAACAACACGCAGACAGAGGACAAGCGCGTCAAACCCACCAGTGAGCGACGAACTCCGCTTTTCGCGGTTGGCCTAATAAGGCGCTGCGAGATCTGGCGTTGCGTCTTGAGTTATTGGGTTGGCGCCGGCAGCGTGGGGCACCTTGTGGAGACCGTGTGAACCGTGTTGCCGGTCATATTCAGAGGGCTTTATTTCCACGAAACTGGTTTGACAGTTTGACAGAGATTCACAGACCTCACACTTCTTTTTAAAAAACAACCTATAACACACACACACACACACACACACACACACACACACACACACACACACACACACACACACACACACACACACACACACACACACACACACACACACTAGGAATGTCAAACGATTAATTTTTTTTAATCGCGATTAATCGCAGAATCTTCCTAGTTAACTGCGATTAATCGGGTTCGAATTGCGCGTGTAACATTCTGTCATTTTGCATTTCAAGGGAGTTTTAACCACGTAATGTAAAGTGTTTGTGACCACAAATCGGCCAGAGGGTCCGACTACGGGTTAGTAAAAGGGTCAAAAAGGCTTACGCCGGATTCACACCGGACTCGCGCACAATTGGTGCACGGCGCTTCGCTTCTGGTCTTGAACGACACCAACGCTTAACGAGGGCGCCGAAAGGACGCGGGCTCCGTTCCGCGGCGCTTCCGGCGTGAACCCGGCCACACGTTTGAAATGCGATTAAAAAAAAATTAACCGCGTAATGGATTGCATTTAATTATTAATCGCGATTAATGCGCTAACGCTGACGACGCTAGTACATACATATAAATGTTATTTATCGCAGTGTTTACGATATGCCTATCGCACATGTTGATATCGCAATATCGATAAATTTACGACATATTGTGCAGCCCTAATGTATTTACATATATGAATAACAATGACCCTCCCTCGAAGAAATCAAAGAAATCTACGCCTCGTTTCTTTTACTCGCTCCACTTTTCAGAGCGCGCGTTCAAACGCAACCTTTTGTTATGTCACAGAGGGCGCTGAAGCCTCGGTGATACCTCCGTCTCATTAGTAACAGCCAGATGTTCTTGAAGCCTTCTGGGGGCTAAAGAACCTTTGGGCACCTTCAGGACAAAGGAACGACGACGTGACTGCTGCTTTACAAAAGGCCTTTCATATTAAAGTGGGACGCTTTAATATGAGGTTTTTCATCAGCGACTGCGTCAGATTGGAGTGAAAAGCACGATGCACAAATGTCATTCGTGTTGAGCAGGTCCTAGCTTTTAAAAATGAAAAAAAAAAAAAAAAAAAATGCAAATTTTATGTATTTTATAATTTGAATAATTTCCCAGCCCAGCCCTCTACTTTGATTTCAACTGTATTGTTTAAAGCGTGATGGGAAAACTACGGCCCAGGGGCCATATGCGGCCCGTAAAGCTTTTCAATCCGGCCCGCCGGACTTAAAAAAATAATTTTAGTAGTCAGTAAGTCATAAAATAGCTGTATTTCATCCAGTTTTTTTTCAGTGTTTTAAGAGTCATTTCAATAAAGAGCTAAATCACTCTGCTTTGGTTCATTTTCAATTGACATCAAAGCACATGTTTTCTACATATCCCATGATATATATTTTCTTCCCCCTTTGAGGTGGGTCAGCAAAACACTCCATCCATCTGCTCCTGCTCTGGCCGGGCTTAGATTCTTCGCGGTGGGGTCCGTCAACGTCGCCAAACGCACCACCCACAGAGACCAATGTGAAAAAAACACGACGTACCTTTTGTTTTCAGCGCCCCCTTTGAGGGGTCTCCGCCCTCGACGGCCTGTCCGTCGCCGGCTAGCCGTTCGTTCAGAGAGTCAATCTCCCGGCGCACTGCGACACAGGGACACGGTGAGATAATCAATCAATCAGTCAACACAGGCAGGTGTGTCCAAACTTCAAACTCAAAGGCGTTTTTCTTTTCAACCGGCTACTCACACTCGATGTTCTCGATGTAGAGGTTCTCAAACTCCCGCTCAATCTGCCCGAAAAGGTCGAGGAGATTGTTGCGTAGGGAGAGGGGCAGCTTGGAGTCCTGCGCAGACAGAGAAGCACAAAGAGGTGTCATAACATTGTCATTACTAATTGAAATGACTATTATTTTGGGACAGACTTTGAAAGTTGTTCAAACACATATATTCCGTACTGCTTTTAATGTTTCGCTGCTGTTTTAATGTGACTCGCTTTTTTACTTATTTGTCTAAACTTAACTTAATTCTAACTTAACTTAATTCTAAATGAATTTGCTTATTTTAATTCCGGTATGTTTTTGTAAAGTGTCTGAGGACTTTGAAAAGTGCTCTATAAATAAAATATATTATTATGATGATCATTATTATTATTATTATTAGTAGTAGTAGTAGTAGTAGTAGTAGTAGTAGTAGTGTTAATTATTAGGCTACATTAACCTGTGGTATGTGGTAACGGTTGACTACCCTTTTACTCCTGAGTCTCATCATGTTAACTTAACAGCTTAAACCTCTCTAATAAGTGTGTTCCAACTGTGCAAAAGTGATCCAACATGGACGGGTGTCTGGACAGCAAATGAAGTGAGTTCAAAGGATAGATTTCCACGGAATTGAATTTTCCGAGATAAAAGGCAAAACGTAAAATGATCAAAAACGCGATGAAAACTCTGGCTTTTCTGTCTTCGCCTTGACGCCCGCGCTAATTTTAGAACAGTTTTGCCTATCTGTGGGTACTGCGGATGGAACAGGGGATATTCCTGGAAGTCCCAAATGGTCGTAGCTTGCAGCTGAAGCCGCACCACCGTGCTGGATGACTGCCAGAACAGATCATTAGAATAAACAGATTGTAGCTGGGTCGCTCGTTTGGTTCGTTTCAATGAGAGTCAACGAAATGAACCGGGGATCCCAACGCCTTGATGCGTTCGTCAGGCCGCCGCCGCCCACAATAGCGAGGCTATCGAAACGATTAATACATCGGGGTCAAAAAGCTCACTGCTACCAAGAACCATTTGAATGGGCCCAGCCAG
Organism: Thamnaconus septentrionalis; assembly: GCA_009823395.1. Taxonomy (NCBI): domain Eukaryota; kingdom Metazoa; phylum Chordata; class Actinopteri; order Tetraodontiformes; family Monacanthidae; genus Thamnaconus; species Thamnaconus septentrionalis. Next base: position 14,102,527 of record CM020520.1, read on the forward strand.
TAAATCTCACCTGTGACCAGGCAGTAAAGTCCTTCAGCACTGAGCAGCTACTCAAAGTGCAACTACAACCGTCAGGAAATTAGAATTTAGAGACTGGCATGGTTTAGCCATTAGCCTTCACTTACGCAGCAGGGTTAAGTTGGGTCAAACTGGACTTGTTCTTGTCCAGTTGACCCAACTTAACATCAAGATGACCTGCACGGCTAAGAACCTTCGCAGACGCCCTTCACTGATGCCACGGCGGGAATATTAAAAACTGGCCGTCGGAAAATCCACACTGCCACACTGAACAACGGAGTCAGAAGCAACGACTTGGGTCGACCATCCTTCACTACCAACCACTTCGAGTTTTCAAACTCCAACGAGGGACAAACTGCTGAGCAAACTGTTTAGCTAGCCGGTCTATTTCTAGCCTAACGGACTCACCTCCATTGGTAAAGTCACGCAGGACGACGACCACCGCCGCCGCCGCCGCCAGTCTGTAACCAGGGCTGGAGTGCAACGCTGTCATGTCAACAAGGGGCTGAGTTTGACAGCTCCGCCTCCGGAGCCGCTGCCCGATTCCGCCGCCGTCTGAATGAGCCGGACGCTCGACCGTCACTCGCTCAGCCGCAATGTTGTTCAAAAGCAACAGTCGCAGTGGCAGTAACTAACTAACTAACTAACCTCCGATGTTTTCCGTTTTTTTTTCCTCGCACTCTGTAAATGGGACCCTCCCCCCTTGTGAATCCAAAGCTGCTTAAGTTGGTGGCACCAACACCACTGCTGTACTCTGGCTAATAATGGCTGCATTGAAAGTGGCGCGGAAAAATGCATTCTGTGTGTTGTTGTTTTTTTTTTTTACATGTTTCTGGAGCCGTATGCGCATGTGTGTGTGTGTGTGCGTTTGGGTTGGGCTAAAGGGGAGGCAGACTGGGTACAACAGAACAGAGCAGGAGCCCGGTGAAAAGGCTCATCAGACCCGGACAAGCAGCCCGCATTAAAAGTTGATGAAACGCATTCGATCGGTTGCAAGCTGAGCTCCAGCGTGAGCGGCCAATCATTCACTGGCAACGTCAAGCGGAGAAAGTAAACAGACCTCCCACCCCTCCCCCCCAACACACACACACACACGACACAAGCGTGAGAAAATAAATTCAAGCTCCGATCAAATATCCGACAAGGGCCTCTTGTCTCTTCGTTCCAGAAGGTCGGCTTGGCTCAAGTCAAACAGAACACACGACGAGGAATCCACTGCTGAGAACAGAGCCTACAGAGCCGCCGCTCACAATGTGAGATCAATAAAGCCAACTCCCAGCAGTTAACAACCAGGATGTCCCTGGTCAAACAGAGAAAAAACAAAACTTCTTCTTTTTTTTTAACTGCTGGGCAGGGTAGCGGCGCTGTTAAGTCTGCTCTCTCTCTCTCTCTCCGGGAGGAATTAATCAATCGCGGCGAGAATTCGGGTAATCTCTAACCTGGCTGGACACATTGACTTACTACAAAAAGGAATCAGTGACTAAATGTGTAAACCCTGGCCGGCTAATTGAAGGCTTAGAGAGTGGGAGTCAAATCCTCCGGAATCGTAGCTCAGAACCTTTAGCTAACTTTAAAAAAACAAAACAAAAACAAAAACAACAAAAAAAAGGAAAAACACACAATCATCGTAAACACTCAGGAGATGTTGCAACGCCGGTTCAAAAACATAAAAACAACAATGTGGCTCGACCGGCTGGTACTGTAGCTACGGGACAGGCGGGGGGGAACAGACGGGCGGCTCGCGGCTCCGACAAACTAACGAGCAAAAAAAATTCAAAGCGCAAGCTAGCAGCAGCTGCGAGGTCGACTCGGCCCAGATGTACCTGTACGTTGTGTGGCAGATCTACGATGGCAAGGGACTCAAGTCACACAATGTGAAATGTGACACACTGGGCCGAAATCTGACACACTGATACAATAATAATAATAATAATAACAACAATAACGATACAGTGCATTAGAAATGCACAGGGCGTCCAAAAACTTTCTTCCCCTATTCAATTATGTCTATTTCTATTTTTATTTTATAGCTTAGCACATTGCATGCCTTTTTATTATTACACCAGTTCCTCAATCCTCTTTCAAGCTGCTGTGAACGCAAATATCTCCCGGAGATCACTGCGGTACCTATCTGTCTTGTGTATATTTCTATCTTAGCGAGGACATCTGCGACCAAACAAAAAAACAAAACAAAACAAAACAAAAAAAAACAAAGAGGATTGGAACGCGTCCCGAGGCTCACCTGTCCCTCCAGCATGTCTCCCCTCAGGATGCCCGGCGGCGGCCGCTCCTCGGTGCTGTTGGTGCGCCGGATGGACAGACTGTGCGCCTTGCGCTTCTGCTTGGGGTGACGAGCGGCCAACGCGGAGCTGCCGCCGCTGCTGCCGCCGCCTCCGCCGCCGCTTCCGCCCTCCACGGGCATTCCTCCTCCGGTCTGACCGCCTGGCCCTGCCCCCCCTAGTGCCGCACCAGCACCACCACCAGCAGCAGCAGCAGCGGCTCGCCCCCTGCCTCTCGCTGCTGTCCTACTACACCTGCGAGAAAAGTGCAATTAAAAAAAATTAAAAAAAACCAGAGAGTTTAGGGCAGGCATGGACCAACTACGGCCCGGGGGCCCCACATGCGGCCCGTTAAACTTTCGAATCTGGCCCGCGGATGCTTGAAGAAATTGTATTAATAGAAAGTAATTAATGAAATAGATGCCATTCATGCATCTCCCCCCAGTGTTTTAAGAGTTTTTTTTTCAATAAAGAACCAAATACCGTTGATCTTCTAAGACAGATATTTTGTTGTAACTTTGCATTTGTTCATTATTTAATTGACATTAAAACACATGCTTTCTATATATCCTGTGACATGTATAGTTTTCCTGCAAGAAACCGGCCCCTCTGTCAAATTTTAGAACCCACTGTCGAGTGGGTTTATTAGGCAGCGGTGTTGGTAAATCATGACGCAATTTGTAACGCAGCCATTGTTGCGGGGTAAAAACTAAAAGTTGGAAGACGACAGGTTTTCGGATATCGGCGTAACACCGCCAGGTTAGAGAGATTCCTATTAGCTAGCCAGTTAGCTAGCTAGCTAGCAAGCGACGTTCGCCTGGTTTATTGACACGGCCACGCTGTTTGCAAACACAGTTACGCGCGTTTGACCGGTGTACTCGTCGACGTAAGGAAGGTCACTCACCGCTGGTAACGTCACCGTAGGCCGAGATGAAAACCCCTCCGCTGGACGGACGGTACGCTTCAGGCTACCACACGCAAGCTAACAGCTCGTAGCTCGTCGCCTTTGCTCTGCATACACTTCATCTTTCAGTTGGGATCATATTTACGCGCCGGAGACTTCCACTCACTATTTAAAAAAATATATATATATATTTCGTCTACCGCTCGTTAAAAACGAATAAGAAAGGGGGTCACAACGTGTTATTCCCGGACTCCCCTCTGACAGCAGACGAGGACTTAACAAACAAAAAAAAAGCCTCAATACAAATCTCAGAAATGCACAAAATTTGACACATCACTTGTTTTTAGCCGTGCTCCCACTTCCGCGTCACATGCTTGTGTTTGTACCGCGTCGTCCAATGGGCGGTCGACCCGCTTCCGACGCGTCCAATGACAGAACAGCCGGAAGTTCGGTTGCTTCAGCTTGCGGCGTTCGACTCCACGATATCGTCGTTCGTGAGCTCGACATAACCTCTTGTGCGCTGTTATTCTACGGTAAGCAGTCGGATTATGTGCCGAGTTCGGCCGACGTTTCACGTGGGTGTTCTGTGGGAGCACATGTGACGGGCCGTGCGTACTTAATACGCCCAGTCGCCAATCCTCGAGGCTAATGATATCTGCTCTTGTGGTCTGATGGCGTGTTGACTGACGGTCGGCGCGATAAGTGCAAAACCTCTCATGGAGACACTGGAACGGGTCCTCCCGTTTTTAAGTCTGTTTACGTTGGCCTTTGACAAATTGTTTATTTTTTGGAAAATAAATAACGTGGTGGTAATATTTGTTCCACTTGCTTTTATAGTTGTTTATTATTATTATTATTATTATTATTATTATTATTCATGTGCCAAATATTTCAATGCTGTCCCCCTAAAACTGACCCCTCCGAACTTAAAGAAATGATATTAATAGTCAGCAAGTCATAAAGTAGCTGTATTTCATCAAATTTTTTTTCAGTGTTTTAAGAGCTATTTCAATAAAGAGCTACTTCAAAGACAACGATTTCAATGAAACTTTGCTTTTGCTGATTTTTCAATTGACATTAAGGGCCATATTTCCTACACATCCCATGATATGTTATTTTCCTCCTATGAGGTCACAACACTCCATCCATCTGCTGCTGCTCCAGCCCCCCCCAATGTTCGTATTCCAGGTATCGAGCGCAATCGCTGTGTTTTCTTTTGCCGCCACAAAAGAAGAATTTTGGATCAGACATTTTTAGCTTGCAAAATATTTCGGAAAAATAATGGAATCGTTACTTGGTAAAGTAATTATGATAAATTTACCAGTTTTGCTACAGTAATCCCGTTACATTACTCCGGTATTAAAAAAAAAAAAAGTAGTTTAATTACAGTAGTGGATTACTAAAAAAATAATCCAGAAAATTAATAAAACTCTGAAGTCATAATCAACTGAAAGAAATATTGTGTTACATAACTTTTTTTCAAAAAAAATTTTTTTATTTTTTATTAAGCCATTAAATCACTCTGCCGATGTCATTATAGAATGAAGCAGTTTTTTTTTTTTTTTAATATTTTTTGTGAACATTTCATAGTACACGAGATGACAGATATTCATCACAAGGTTATAGTGTCCAGTCCGGAGTGAGTGGACTCCACTCCGTGTTTACCCGACACTCGCACCGTCTCTCAAAGCCGTGATTGGTTTTTCTGTTTCGGTCAGGCGATGGTGCGGGCCGTGTGGGCGGTGCTTCGCTGTGTCTCCTCCGCTACGTCAAAGGCGAAGGCGACGTCGAGCCTCCCCAGGACGTGCAGCTCGGTGTTCCTGAGACCCAGCAGCACGCTTGGCCCTGCTGCATGTTGGAGGAGACCTCTGTCCAGGTGAGCTGCATGAACTGACTGTCGCTCAGCTGCTCCGGGTTGTGGCGTGGCGGAAGCTAAGCGTTAAGCTAGCCAAAGAGCTACTCAAAGCTAAACGCAGGTTTGTTTGTTGTTTTTTTTTACACCTTTACCTTTCCTGGTTGTTGCATTTTACACGTTTGAAGCTCGAAGGTCAGCGGTTGTTTATGCTTTAATTTTGCATGCAAAACGATACAGTTTGGTAGCCGTGTGCGTCACGACTGCTTTGACTTGGTTAAAATGTCGGGAAACGCACCGTTGTTGTATCAAATTGTATATCCCTGAAACTTTGATTTTATTTGACGTTTACAGTCATTCTGAAGCGACGTCACAGCAGAAATAAGCAATTTAGCCGAATTTAGCCGAAACATGTCAGGTAAATAAAAAACCTTTAAAAAAAAAAAAAGGGAAAATAAAAGAACTAACGAAGAAGTAATAAACAATTTAGATTTTATTGTCCGTGCGTTAGCGTAGCAACATAACAACACTGACATCAAGTTTATGGCTTATTATTATTATTATTACTACTACTATTATTATCATTATTGCCATGCCATAGTTTATATTGCGTCACGTCTTTTGATGGCTGATCCCCCCCTCGTGCGTTGCAGTGAAACAACCCTGCGACCGCCCGCTAAAATGCCGGAAATCACGACGGATCACCTGGACGAGAAGCAGGTGCAGCTGCTGGCGGAAATGTGCATCCTCATCGACGAGGACGACCGCAAGATCGGAGCGGACACCAAGAAAAACTGCCACCTCAACTCCAACATCGACAAAGGTTCCGCCGACTTCGCCTCTTTTCCGATGTACACAACCGTGTTTTTTTTTTTTGTTGTTTTTTTGCCGTGTCTTGAAACCGTGACTCCCAATTGTCGCCACCAGGCCTGCTGCACAGAGCCTTCAGCGTCTTCATCTTCAACAGCGAGGAGAAGCTGCTGCTCCAGCAGAGGTCGGACGCCAAGATCACCTTTCCAGGTAAGCCGCAGATTAGCCTTGATCCAAACCGGGAAGAGGACGCAGCCATGACTAAGCTCAGGGCTGGGCAAACTTTTTGGCTGGTGGGCCACAACACTGCGGTCAAGCCAACCGACAGTTCGACAAAAGCGGCCGAGCCAAGCAGGCACTCGCTTTTTGCTAGCTCCGTGTACACCAGGTATTACGGTAATCACTGTACTCAATGGGGAATCTAGATAGAATCGCTTTTCTCTGTACTTGGTTTGAGATGATTATTGGAGATTATTGGAGAGTAAACAGTAGTTGGACTACCTTTTGGAGTAATCCCAACAACACTGAAGGTAACTGAGAAAGTTTACTTCAGGAGAGTGTAGCAAACTGGTTGCACTTCATATTGTGTGTGTGTGTGTACAGGCTGCTTCACCAACACGTGCTGCAGCCACCCGCTGCACACAGAGCAGGAGCTGGAGGAGGAGGAGGCGTTGGGAGTGAGGAGAGCTGCTCAGAGGAGGCTGGAGGCCGAACTGGGAATCCCCATGGAGCAGGTGGGCGGCGGCCACTAGGTGGAGGGGGGTGGGGGAGGACCACGGCGCGGTCTCGCCTCCCTACATCTCACCCCTCTCTCGTCTTCCCACCGCCACCCCAGGTGACTCCGGACGAGATGACGTACCTGACCAGGATCCACTACAAGGCCCAGTCGGACGGCGTGTGGGGGGAACACGAGATCGACTACATCCTCTTCCTGCAGAAGGTAAGCCGCCTTTAATCGCAATTAATCACAGAATCTTCATAGTTAACTGCGATTAATCGCGGTTTGAATTGCGTCCGCTTTGTCCGCCGTCGTTCCCTCAAAAGGACGTGGAGTTGAGCCCGGACCCCAACGAGATCAAGAGCCACTGCTACGTGAGCAAGGAGGAGCTGCAGGAGATGCTGGAGAAGGCCAAGCGCGGCGAGCTCCTGATCACGCCGTGGTTCCGCCTCATCGCCGAGACCTTCCTCTTCAAGTGGTGGGACAACCTGCACGACCTCAAGCAGTTCGTGGATCACCACCGCATCCACCGCATGTAGCCGCAAGGCCGCCAGGGGGTCGAGATCGCCCTCGGACCTGCTGACGGCGTAGATCCACTGGCTTTTCTCTTTTGGGACTAGATTGTTTTGGACCTCCGAGCTCCTCCTCACCCAGAAACCAGACGCTGAATGTTGGACGTTAACGCCCCCCCCCTCTAGATTCAAATTGAGCACAGTTTTGCAAATGCTTGTATCTGTAGAACTCTGCTCGTAGAGCTGCTAGTAGCGATAGTCCACGTGGGTGAATTTGCAGAAGTTCACAGTTGGGGGGGGGGACTCGCACAACCGCGAATAACGATCGTCCACGATTGTGGTGAATTTACAGACGCAGAAGGCGGAAAAAGGCAACAGACGCAGCATATTTTTCTATGAACGGGTAAAAGTGCCTGAGGACGTAATCATGCATCGTACTGTTGAGCTGTATTTGTAGCCTTTTACACAATAAAGTCGGTTGCACTCGTGTATTTGGTACTGAAAATGGGTGAAAAGTACTTCAAACGACAACATCGTGATGAAACCTTTTGGAAGATTAGAAATTTAGCCACAAAGTCACATTAAGTGAGATAAACAGCGTTTCGTCAGCCCAAGTGGTGTTTGGCGTCTGCCAGCAGGCGGCAGCAAAGGACTTCACCAATTTGCCCGTATAATCGTCGTCAAAACGACAAGTCGCTCTGTGTTGAGTGTTGTATGCTTTATTAGCAGCTCGTACATTTCGTGCTTGCGTCCAGTTTCATATAACGATTTTAAAAAAAAGAAAACAAATCGCTAAAAGTGAGTATCATCGCACCGAACAGAATATACTCTTGCATATTTTGTACTTTAATACTGAGTTACTTTTTTTTTGTTTTTTTTCTTTCTTAATAATCAACGCTCATAAAGCCTATACGACTGGACCAAAATCTCCAAGTCCATCAATTCCATCCAAGGACTCTGATCGTGTAAATTTGGCACAAAAAGTCTTTTGTGGCAGAGGCAATTCGTGATTTGCAGATGATTTTTTCTTGTCGTCGCAACAGTGCCTCTGGGCAACAAATGTTGCGTTTACTCCGCCTCACATGAAGAAAACTGTGACATGGCCGATGTAAATTTCGTTTCTTCTAGTCCACCAAATAGTCACTGTGTCGTAAGACGAGAAGCTTTCGTCAAAGCAAGGAAATAATCTACCAACACAAATTTCCTCACTTTAAAGACGAAAAGACACTTGACCACAGTGAGCCACTGATCAGGACTGGCACCATTGAACCAAAGCACACAATTATATGGCTCTCGATTATAGCAGAATATTTATAAAAATAATAATACAAAAAGCAACCCTTTGTATAAACTCCTATTTTCTACTGGTGATCTGGTCACAGGAGAATGTGTCAAGAGTAATAAAATTCATATGCAAAATCAGCAGCATTAAAAATAAAAAATTGGGAGTATGTGCACAATAAGCCTGCTAACAGTGCTGAAGCTAGTTCGGAGCATCAAGGTAATATACACACTGGAGGCCTGCAATGTGTTGCTGGATTCATCCGATAAACAGAAACAATAATAAAAAACGGAGGTTTGGGAAAATGAATAAGAACTTTGTCCCACCATGCGGTTCTTCTAAAACTCTGGAATGATCTTCTCAGCTGCTCCCGCTGGTCACGGAGGAAAGGACGTGCAGTTGTTTTTCGGGCGGCGTTGTGTAAATGTAGCGAAGCCAGAGAGGATCGGGATCGCGACGCCGAGCCTCCGTCCGGGTTTCTTGCTCTCGGCTTCGGACGCTGCCCTAGGGCTTCGCTGCTGCCGGGTTGTTGGGGTTGTTGGGAGGGAGCAGCTTCAAGGTGTTGAAAAAGTCCACCAGCTGACCTGGAACCTCTGCCAGCACGCTCTTGGCCAGCGCTTCCCGGGGCCCCTTTTGTTTGTTCAGATGGAAAAGACGGGAATGAATGAGAGAGAGAGAGAGAGCATGAGTAGATTTTTCAATCATGAAGAATTGAGGGATAAATGAAATAACGAGGTGGAAAGTCAAGGATGACGACGACGGGCAGAAAGGGAACTCCCAGCTGCGGTGGGTCTTTGCAGAAGTAGTTCTTAGTTAAACGTTGGAAATACAAACAACATTCTGTGTCGGTTAGTATCAAGCCAACCCAGAAATAGCAATTACTCATAAAGCTCAAACATAAACTGCTAACTTGCGACGCGCAGAGGAGGTTCCCCATCGCGAGAACATGATGAAGCTAGAAGTCCGCCGCACATGTATGCAAGTTTCTCCGATTGACGACCGACACCCACAGTAGTGGACGCAATTACCATCTTAATCAATCACGATTGTCATTAAAAGGTCAGGTGTGTAATATCTGGCCTGATTTATGATTTTTATATTGGTCAAAACTTAAAATACTGCCCAGAAAGACAAATAAGAAGTGATTATCCACAGTACAATAACAGTCATTTGTTTTTTCCTACCCTTAGTACGGTCCTCCTATACAGTATATAAGCATATCCATAGATCAATAAGGCTCTAGCTCCCAGTTAGCTGCCATCTTGCACCACCGTCGTTAGCCTAATAGCATAGTTGCCTAAGTCATATTTAAGCGTTTTCGGAAAACAAGACAAAACATATTTTTTAGCAAGCACATTGGTAAAGTTAGGCAGACGTCACAATTTGGCCAAAAAATGACTTAGGCAATTATGCTATTAGGCTAACGATATTTCTATGGAAGCCTGGCGTGGACAATCCGGCTGCCTGACAGCGCGTTTGGTATTTGGGGTGAACGCTGGCGTCCTCAAGGATACCAACGAAGAAGAAGGTGAACAAGGTTTGGGTGCGCAGGGCCACCGTAGTTCACTGGCAAACTCAGGAGAGGGAGGGAGAATAAAAGACCCGGCAATCTAAAATGTAACCACTTGATGTCGCTGTTTTTTTTTCCTCCAAAATCTCAAAATATTACACACTGGACCTTTAAGTATTTATAAAAATCTGTCACCATCAGGTTTTCACCAGCTCGCAATGCTCTGGGATATCTGACCCAAATGTAAATACTTCCTTACAGATGTCTATACGGTTTACTTGAAACCATGCGCGGTAAATATCTGGCCAAATATCATTGGCTCCGACAAACGAGGAAAAACTGAAAGAGAACTGGTGGAAAACGATGTAGGGGACACACAATGAGAGCAGCAGCCAGGATGAGCTGGGATAACTCATGCAATAAGCTACAAAGGCGGGTGGAGGGGTGGGAGGGTGAAAGCAAAGCCAAGCATAATGAAATGGAAAAAGTGGCAGTGGGATTTTAGGGACTGAAATATTGTGGGGTACCCCCTATGATTGAGTGGGCTCGTGGGGAGGCTTCAGTTTGAGTAATGTGAAGAAGGAGGCCAGTTGTTGAGGGAGCTCAGCCAGAACACTCTGGGCAAGAGCCTGCCTGGGGGCCTGCAAAGATACATAGAGTAGAGGTACTTAACAAAATACATAAAAGGCACAGCTAGTGAGTATATGGGGTTTTTTTTTGGGGGGGCTTTCAGTGGTGGATTTTTTTTGGGGGTCAATTATCAAGGGATCGGTCGATCCCTTCAACGCTGCTTGCAGCTAAACCATTTTTTTTATTTAATTTTTTTTAGCTTTTGCACGTTAAAAAGGGGAAATGTCGAGTCAAACGGAGAGCGAGGACGCAATGAATCGAGCCAACCAACGAGGGAAACCTCCTCCGACCATCGGTCCATCCCTTGAACACTGCTTGCAGCTTTACCATTATTAATGATTTTTTTTTTTTAGCTTTTAGCACGTTAAAAAGGGGAAATGTCGAGTGAAACAGAGAGCGAGGAAGCAATGATTTGAGCGAACCGACGAGGAAAACCTCCGACCACCACTCACGTTCTTGAACTGACGGAACGGCACGAACTGCACGATGTCCCGCATGGCGGTCTCGCCGGCCATGGAGCGGAGGCGCCCGTCGTCGCCGTCCAGGAACTCCATGGCGCCGAAGTCGGCCCCGCCGACCCCCACGATGATGACGGACATGGGCAGGCGGGAGGCGTTGACGATGGCGTTGCGCGTCTGGTCCATGTCGGTGATCACGCCGTCGGTGATGATGAGCAGGACGTAGTATTGCTTTTTTTTTTTTTTTTTGGGAGGAGGGGAGCAAAAGAAAGAGAGAAAATGGAATGAAAATGATCCAATTTCACTGAATTGGTCTAAAAAGAATAACACTAGCACTGCCTTGAGGAGTGACTGTGCTTTCAAAGGAATGCGAGTCTATTTTCTTCAAGTAAATAGATAAAAACGCACTTTCAAAATAAAAATATTAAAGAGATGCAAGACCCAGATAATTTGATCAAAAAAAAACCAAAAAAAAACTTGATTGAAACGCACTTGTGTTTGAACCTCAGTGCCCATCAGTGAGATCATTAGTAAAGATTTCTTGAAATGGACACTTTTTTTTTTTAATACCCATTTTCCTCCTTCAATTCGTCCCAGGATATCAGCTTTGTGAGCAACTAAACAGGTTTCCCAGGTTTCACACTCAGTGAGTATCAATAGGTAATGAGACTACATGAAAAAGTAGCCAATAAGGCAATAGGAAAAGTCAAGTATCAAGTAGAAAAAAAAAAATCAAAGTAAATAAAGTAATAAATAAATTAAATTACTGTGAAATGAAGAAAAGGCCACTGTAGTAACGGGTGCTGGTTATTTCTCCTGACACTTCCATGTTGCAACTCCGTTTCACATCACGTTAACGTCCGTCTGACGTTTTTTTGGGTCGTAAACGCACTTTATTCACATTATGCAGTACCACCTTTGCGCCACTAGATGGCGACGCAGACCGTGTCATAACCGCTAGTTCATGACAACGACCGTTCCCTGTGACCCTGAAGTGAAGCTGCGCTGTGCGCTTTTTCCAGAATAGAATAGAATAGAATAGAATTTATGCATTCAATGACTATTTTATATGTACATCTGAATCTTCATTGTGTTTATTTCATTGTATTTTCAAGACTCAATTTATTTCCTCTTCAACCGGAATAACAAGCCTAAAACCTACCACCTCTCCTCTTTCGCGTATTCTTAGCGCTACCCCCAATCCTGTACATTGTATAGCGGTGGCAAAAGTATTCACAGTCCGTACTTCAGTAAAAGTACGGATGCTTGTGTAAAAAAGCAATACATTCATTGATAAGCTGAGGCCCTCCCTCTAAATTATGCTGCAGTTTTATATTCAACACAACAGCACAGGGCTGGGCGATTAATCGATTTTAAATCAAAATTGGATTTTTTTTTTTTTTTTCCTCGTCAAGACGATGTTTAAAAAAAAAAAAAAAACGAAAATGGTCCCTTTCCACGTTTGTCCTCAATGAGCAAAATCAGCAATAGACTTCTCCTGTTACCAAAAAAAAAAAAAATCGGAATCGAAATCGAAAATGGAGTTTTCGGTTTTTCAGTAAATAACTTTTAGCCGAATTTGTATCTTTTAAACACTTTTAACCACAAAAGCAGCTAGCATGTTTTTCCAACGTACGGAGTAGAAAGCACAGATCAGATATTTGTGTACAAATGTAGCGAGTAGAAGTGAAAAAAAGAAACACTCGAGTAAAGTGCCTGAAAAATCTGCTTAAGTACAGCAACAAAGTATTCGCGGTTCCTTACTTCCCACCTCTAACAGTGTGGTAACCTTCAAAGATCGAGCGCCCCCCCCCCCCCACCCCACCCCACCCCCCCCGCGTCGAACACTCACAGAGGCCGTGGTCTGCTGCAGAGCCTGGTTGGCGAAGGTGGCCACGTGGTTGATGATGGGGGAGAAGTTGGTGGGGCCGTAGAGCTTGACCTGAGGGAGGCACGCCCGGTACGCCTCCACCACGCCTTCGATTCCTGCGCGAGACACGGAGGAGAATCCCTCTAAAGCGCTGGGCCGACGGTCGGATGCTTACCAAAAGGTGCGGCGGCGCGGCGAGCGAACCTGCGCAAAACGGGCTCGACGGGTTGAAATTGAGCGGGAACTCGTGGGAAACCTGTCGAGACAACACAGCGTCATCGCCGCGTCAGCGTCGTCGGAAAGCCCGCTAGCTCGCCACGCGAGGAAGAGTCCGTTTTCTGCGGTGTTACGAACGGATTCGTGACTCGGTCATCTCACCTGCCAACTGGGAGGGATCTGAGCGCCGAAGCCAAAGGCTGGAAACATCTTGTCACTGAACGGCAAGGAAAGGAGGGGGGGGGGGGAAACGGTTTAAGTGCTTCAGCTGTGTGCGTACAGCGGCGGGACGAAAGTTTTTGGACAACCTCAACTCAATTCTGTCGTCCCAATCGTCATTAAACACTTGCCACACAAACAAATTGGATATTGTTATGTTGTTTGCAATCTGAAATGTAACCACTTGATGTCGCAGTTTCTTCTCAAAATCTCCAAATATGACACACTTACGACAGATATATGACATAATGGTGATGCTAATGCTAATGCTAATAACGACAATAAAAATGATGACACAGTGCATCAGAAATGCACAAGGTGTCCAAAAACTTTTCTCCCCACCATTGTGTATACGATAAACATATTTATGTATCGCATTGACATTGAAGGGAGTGCGCACGCACACACACACGCACACACACACACACACACCTGTCGTAGTCCTGGATGACGTTGCCCACGGACCAGATGGCCGACAGGTACTCGTTGACGCCCTGGGGGCTGATGTAGTGCAGGGACGTCGGGGACCTGGGGTCGCCGTTGGAGCCCGTGAAGTCGACGGCCACCTGCCAATGCAAAGTCGTCGGTCAGGCCGGTGGAGCGGAGCGGGCGGCACGACGGCGCCCCCTGCCGTCGCTCGGCGGCGCTGCCCCCAAAAAAAACGGTCGGCACTCACGGTGAAGTTGATCTGGCAGCCGCCCATGATGTAATCCAGGAAGGAGTACTCCTTCACCACCTGAAGAAGAAGAGGAAGAAGAAGACTTTATTAATCCCACACTGGGGAAAACAATACAGTGCAAAAAACAGAAAAATTATATTGATAGCTTCAATATTTCACCAGTTATGTCCATATGGTATTGACAGATAAACGATCGGCGCAGTGAGCGTCACCTGGCAGAACTTGAAGCTGACGACCCCGGAGTTCTTGTAGGCCTTCTTCTTCTGCTTCTTCTTGCTGTTGATGCACTCGAACTCGGCCTGCCGGGGGGGCGGGCCACCGAATTTTTTTTATTTTATTTTTTTAACTCGCCAAGAAACATCTTGGTGCGGTTATTCGCGATGAAAAAAAATAAAATAAATCCCCTACCGGAGAGGATCGCGACGCTTCTTGCAGCCGCGTCATGGTGGCCTCGAAGATGCCGATGAGGTCGTGCGAGCCGTCGCTGTCGTAGTCGTAACACTCCACCTGGAAATCAGTGTGAAAAAAAAAAAAAGACGTGAAAAAAATAACAAAAAACCCGGCAAACCGTTGAAAGCTTTCACCACAAAGAGTATGAACCGTTTGCAGGGTCAGTTCACCCCTGCTGACTGCTTTTTCAAATGCCAGCGTTCAATGCAACCCGATTGTTTGCGTTCTCGTCAAAAGGGGGAACTGAGCCTCCATGGGGGGAAAAAAACAGACGCAGCCAAACAGACTTCAAACCACAGGTGTCAAACTCTGGCCCGCCGCTATTCCACAGCACACGTAGCGCTAACACTACAAATCCCAGAATGCTCTGCTCAACGAGAGCAGGATGTTTATTGCAGGATATTATTATGATGACTTCATTGGTTTATTGTTGCTATTTAATTTTTTAAATGTACTATCAGCCCGCGGAAAAAGGTCACTGTTGAAATTTAAATCAGAAGGCTGCAAATAAACAAGAGAGTTTGAAAATTTGATGATTTTTTTTTTTTTTTTTTTTTTACTTGAAATTCGATGTTGCATGTGTGCAATATGGAGGTATTTTTTTGTACAGTATTGAGCTTTGCTTTTTTCCATAGTCGGTGTTGAGGCAAAACCTGTTTTGGGTCCATATAAAAAGGTTGACTGTTCAATCTGGAGGAAGATTTTTGCAAGAAATATCAACGTTGGACCGAGACTTTGTGCAAATTTAACATTATTTGAGTTTGACACCCCTGCTTTACATTAAAAAAAAAAAAAAAAAAAAAAAAACATGCAAACGGAATTCATAACAACAAATGATGAAAATGCGTTCCTGACGCAAGCACGTGACGGACGTGTAGAGGAAGTCAGGTGACCCTTTTTTTTTTTTTTTTTCTTAACAACTGCACACCTCGCCCGTCGAGTGACTGTGAGAACGAGACAGACAGACAGACACGGCAGCGCGCTGGGAAACTCACTTGTCCCGAGCCGACGGATGCGCCTTCCCTCCTGACAATGTTTGCTTCGGAAATTAAAAGAGCTTCGTCAAGATAGCGCGACACGGCGTAAAGAAGATAAAAATAAATTTAAAAAAACAAAAAACAAAACAAAAACAATCCATCGTTTGCTTTCCGCTGTGAGCGTGAGGAGGGGGAGGGAAGCAGCGGATAAAAAAAACACCAACGCTTAAAGTGCAACATTCCGGCTGCGCAAGTCACTGGGGGTTTAACCGAGTTTAGGATGAAGAAGAGTTGCGGGTACTTTGATGGGTTTGTCCATGTCTCCCGCGCAGAGGGACTGCAGGGGGATTCGGAAGGGCCTCCACGTGGGGTTCAGGTTGTTCTTCACCACCTGCGGAGGACACAAATCAAAACAAGTTTGAGTGAAACCATAAATTTAAAAACTGCAATTTGACTGTCGGGGGGGGGGGCACTCTGACTCCTTCTGTCTCTCGCTCTCTCTCTTCCTGCTTTTTTTCCATACTTCCTTTTGACCCCAGCCTAAAAGGTCAAAGCACATAACAATAATAATAATAATAATGGATTGGATTTTATTGCGCTTTTCAAGGACCCAAATCGCTTTTACATTGAACCCATTATTCATTCACACCACATTCACACTGGTGGTGGTAAGCTAGCTACATGTGTAGCCACAGCTGCCCTGGGCCAGACTGACGGAAGCGTGGCAGCCACTCTGGGTTAAGCGTCTTGCCCAAGGACACGACGGCAGGCTGGGACGGAGCGGGATTTGAACCGCCAACCTCTCGGTCATTGGACAACCCGCTCCACCTCCCTCTGACCCTCTGGAGTCCGGATCCGCTCCAGGTTTCTTCCCCACAGGGGAGTTTTTTTTTTCTGGGCCACCGTCGCCCCCTGCTGCTCTGGAGGGTTTCGGTTGTTTTGTTTTTTTTTCCCCTCCGATTGTAAGAAGCTTTGAGACGCCTTTGGTTGTGATTTAGCGCCGCACTTATTGATAAACGACTGACTGATTGACGCTCTCTGGCCTTTGCTTTCTAAAGGTTAAAGCAAAACACAGCAAAAAGTGAGAATACTGGCTTATTCCATTTGAACTGAAGAGTCGAGGAAGGGGAAGTAGACAGACTTTGATTGGTGCAGCTTGTTGGGGTTTTTTTTGTTGTGGTTTTTGCTTTTCGTTATTGCAGAAGCAGCGGTGCAAGGCAGCGGTTGTAGCGCAAGTCTGTGGCTTCCCCTTCCACACACACACACACACACACACACACACACACACACACACACACACACACACACACACACACACACACACACACACACACACACACACACACACACACACACACACACACACACACACACACACACACACACACACACACACACACACACACACACGATTATTTTTTTTTTTTTAATCGCGATTAATCGCAGAATGGGGATAATTGGTTCCAAACTAAACACTCGGCAGTTTTTGGTTTAAATAAAGTTTATTCTATTCCGCAAAAGCGGGTTCACCTCCGTCCTGTGAGCCAACTGCCATCCGGTTGCCGTCTGCTTGTAGAACTCCAGGTACGGATCCGACTTCCCGAAGAAATCCTGCGAAAAGCGGAGATTTGGTGAGAACGTCGCAGCGCCGGAGGACGCCGCCGACGCCGATCTTCGCCCCGGTCGTACCTTGTTGTCCAGTTTCCTCGCCTCCACCTCGAAATTCACCACCCGGTTGTCGTTGATCTCCTCGGCGCTGATCTGCAAGAGCGTCGCCTCGTTAGCGCCGCACACAGACCCCGCGACGCAATAGCACTCTCTCTCGGCCGACTCACCGTGATGGTGCCTTTGCCCGCCGGACTCTTGTTCTTCATCACGAGCGGCCGCGTCAGTTTTTTACTGGACACAACCTGACGCGCAGGGGAAGGAACAACTGAGTCGAAAGGGATGGAAAAATCACTGCGGCCCATGACAACACAGACCCAAAACAACCGTTCAGTGTCAGCTTACACAATGCGGCAACTTCTTATCGGCGACACTGAGACAGTGGGTGTACTGTTGCACATCGGTGTGTTTTCACCATGTCTTCTTTAAAATAATTCAAGCAAAGGCAAAAAAAAAAAAAAAAAAAAAAAAAATTCGTGCCCAGTGGTTAAGGAAAAGCACAAATACTACTTAAGGAAAAGCACAAATACTTCTGTAAAAGAACACTGTTGGAAAAGTAACAGCGGTGCTGATTCAGCTCCTTTTCTCCAATGAAAGTGGGAAAGCACTTACGTCTGTAAAAACAGTGACCCCATAGCAAAGCTACTGTCAAATAATCACCCTTTTAAAAGATGATCCAGTTTTACATCGAACTACACAACAGCACACTGAGTTACTTCGAACAGAATTTGTATTTTTTTTTTTTAAAACACAAAAGTAAGACATTTTTTTCAACGTAAGAAGTTTGTGTACGAATGTACGGAGTAAAAGTAAAAAGTCGTCAGAGAGAGAAATAATCAAGTAAACTACAGACACCCGAAAGGTGTCCTTAGGTACAGTGACGGTGCACTTGTACTTGGTTACTTCCCACCTCTGGTCGTGCCCTACCTGGCCCAGGGTGATCTCCAGCTGGCCCAGGAAGTCGTCGTCGCTCAAGTCTACGGTTTTGTTGTCGATGTCGTAAATGCCGAATATCAGCTTCTGCACCATTTCGAAATAGTAGTCGATGACAAACTTCTTGGCAAACTTGGGGTTGAGGCAATTCTGGACCTTCTCCGTGCGCGCCACCTGTTGGGGAAAAAAAAAAAAACACGACATATTTTTTTATTTCGTAACAAATGTGTACTCTCGTAAAAGTCAAAGTACCGATTAAAGCAACAGCAACTAGAATAACAGTAATAACTGTTTGTATCTTAAACACTTTTAAACACAAAAGCATCAGGCAAGTTTTTCCAGTGTAAGGAGTAGAAAGTATACAGATAGATAGATAGATAGATAGATATAGATAGATAGACTTTATTGATCCCAAAGGGGAAAGGACACTGTTGCAGCACTAAAAAAAAAAAACAATGCAAGAAAAAAAAAACTATACCGTAATTACAGTAATTTCAAGAAAGATTTGAGTGAATCTACTGTACATAGAATGACAAATAAACAGCAAAAATAAATGTAGGAAGTGAAGTGGGGGAAAAAAAAGTGGTCAGGAAAAAAAATCTACTCAAGTAAAAAAAAAACAATGCAAGAAAAAAAAAACTATACCGTAATTACAGTAATTTCAAGAAAGATTTGAGTGAATCTACTGTACATAGAATGACAAATAAACAGCAAAAATAAATGTAGGAAGTGAAGTGGGGAAAAAAAAAAGTGGTCAGAAAAAAAAATCTACTCAAGTACAGCAACGAAGTATTCGTACTTCGCCGCATCCCACCTCTGGATTTCCGCCAATACAAGTATCAACCAGAACTGACCTCGAACCACTGGGAGTCGGTGGTGTTCATTAGCAGCACGCACAAGGGGTCCGACTTGGAGCCGATGTCTCGGTCCAGGAGGTGGTCGCAGGACACGGTCAGCTCCACCTTTGTCACACACTGGGCAGCCATGTCTGGCGGGCGACACTGGAAGTGACAGCGGAGGGAGAAAATGCGGTTATTATCGTGTTGACGTACTGAAAGGCCGGGTGGGGGCGGCATTCAAGCTAGCTTAAGTAGCTCGCAATTAAAAAGCAATGTGGCTAACGCGTTAACACAAGCTAAGTCGTTAAGCCCTATCCGCCCAACGCTTGAATACAGGTGTGGCTGTCTAAAAAAAAAAAAAAAAAAAAAAAGAATACACTCGTGCAGAGCTTTGGAAATGGGCCAAATCACACAGGCTACCGTCACAGTAGCGGCTGCGCCGTTGCTGGCGCAGGAGAAAATCTCCTCATAACACCGACATACACACACACGCCGCGACGCTCTAAAAAGCAGACGGCGTCGCCACTTTAATGCTACATACATACACTGTAGAGCACCGCTGAATTGAGCCTCATGGAAAGTGTGACACCATGATCAAGGCTTGACACTTAGCAGTCAGAGAAAGTAAGTAAGTGTCGCTGCGGCTGGCGGACAGGATGCATCAGGAAACCGCCATTCGTGCTAGCCGCGCGGCAAAGACGTACGAATTAAAGAGGGTTCATTTCTGAGCCTTACCTTTGCGATCGACGGCGTAACAAAGAGTAAATGTTGCGAGTTGTAATCCCGTCTCTTTTGAGTTTTCAGTCCACCAAGGAGGCACCGCCCACTTTCCGCCGGAACGCTGAACGTTTACGTAACCCTACGGCAAGCCCACGGACATTCACGTACGCCTTGCGTACTCGTGGACCGTTGAACGACGCTCGGATCAAATAAGATACAGTGATTTAAAAGATGAGAGGCCACGTGAGATCAACATAAAGCGGAAGATTAAAACGCATGATAATTAAAGCTCAAGCTGAAAAGGCCATGATACAACAAATTAACACACCACAACAAACATTAAAGATAAAGCAGGGAAATACAAGTTGCAGTGCAGTGCAAGACACCGATGACAGCTGTGAAATTAATTTAATAAAAGGCAGTAACGAATACGAAAGTCTTCAGTCTAAATTTGAAGGAGCTGAGATCAGAAATGCATTTTTCGTCCTAAACCATTCAGTGCTTTATAAACTAATGCCAATATTTTAAAAAAAAAAAAAAAAATTCAATTCTCTGACAAACGGTTTTCATTCTGTGATACAGTATTCGGCCATCAAACATATTTAGTAAGTGATGGTAGACTGGATGAAGCCATTGTCTTTTTTTTTTTTTCATCGTTGTAGCCTAAGGATGGGTGTTGGCCGATCATCTGACCCTACTTTCCACAATGGTATGGTGATCAGTGCCAAAAATTCAGATCAGAGCATAGATAGATAGATAGAACTGAACATACATTGGTGACCAACGTTAGCGGTTGGGAAATTATATGTATAGTTTTAGGAACAAGTGCATCATGGTTAACTTAATATTGCAGAAATGGCGATAAATGATTGAAAGAGAAATTGATAACTCCATTCAAGTTTTTGAAACCCGCTGATTCCTATGCGGTATTAATCTACAATTTAAGCAGAAAATAACACAAACTTCTATATCTCATTTTTAGTAGTATGCCATGTTAACTGATGACAAGTGAGGCGACTGCAATGGAAGAAATGAAGACACGTCTCACCTTTTTGGGACAGTGTATTCTGTTATACATTTTTCTGTCATTGTAAATTTAACGTACATTTAACTCAGTCATTCATAAATACACAACTGCTACTGCGCGAGCTATCAGCTTTACTGTAGGATACAAAGGTCAAACATCATTGGACTCGCAAGAAAAACTTTCCAACCTGGAATTCCAGTGACGTGGTCGGCCTCGACTTAAGATCCAACACTTTCCGAAGTGTCATGGAAAGACAAAGTCGTAAAAAGCAAACAAACTTTGTCGCACCAGCAGTGTCGCCACACCACTTAATTTTGCATCAGACGGCGTAATAGGGTTGCATTTTCCATCACTCAACACATGAGTCACAACGGTAATAAGCACACGTTCAAAATTAAAGTGTACAATTACACATCTTTTTATTTGCACAAGGACATCAGTCAAATTATGAGTTGGTTTACATTCCTTTTTTTTTTTTTTTTTTTTTACAATCTTGGACAACAGCGATAAATCTTCTGAACTGTATTAATTATTAATCAGCGTTTCCCAAAAGTCATAATCTCAGATAATAAGAACACGAGGACAACATTAAAAAAAAAAAAAAAAAAAAAATGTTTTAAAACGTTGCGTTTGCTGAAACACCACAATAAAATTGCACAGCACACCGCGTAGTCGTCGAGCAATCGCCGCAAAACAACAAATATTAAAACATACTTGTCAATTCTGTGAAATGTTAATAGGCCCTTTTCATAACAGTCAGTAAAGTGAGAGGCGTCCCTACCCTCTTTTTTTAAGACACTGCCGAGTTAGAGCACCATTCAAAAGTGCATTCTGCCAAATGCAAATCGCCACAATTAGAGAATAAACAACAACAATATAGGGGGTGGGCAAAAAAAAAAAAACAAAAACAAAAAAGCGGCACTTACACAACTGGCACGACATTAAAACTATACTGGCTGAAGGAGAAAACAGCAGCAGGGTTGCACTGCAATGGCTTTTGAAGCTATAAAACAGTCATTTAAAAAGGCTGCATAGATATGTATGTGTATATGTATATGTGTGTGTGTGTGTGTATGTACATATATCTAAATATATGTACATATATATATGGACCCCTGAAGTAAACATGGAGAGACTGTGTTTATCTTTTCAGTCCAATTTTCTGAGTAGGTTTTAAAAAACATCGACTTGGAAAAGATCCAATTTGAATTTTAAGCGAGACATCAAAGAATCAAAGAGAGAGAGAGAGAGAGAGAGAGAGAGAGAACGTATCGTTGTCATTCGCTGATATGGACGCTCCGACAGAGTAGAGAGATGGCTTTGTTAGCTGCCTCAAATTTTCCCCCAGAAAAAAAACAACAAAAAAAACACGACACCAACATGATAACACTGTTTTCCAATGACGCTGCTCGAGGGGGAGCGTCCATCAGAAAAGGGATCTCTTGACGTTTCAAACGAGCTCCGGCACTTGCGTTCCATAAAGTCTCATGCAGCACAGTCGATGTGGTAATACACTCTCGATTAATTCAACAATCATTGATACGATTGGCACGTGGTGTGAAATCGTAGCAGTAGCGGAATCACGACAACGGCACCCTTTGATAAGTCATGACGAATGAAGGCAAAGTCTGCACGTCAGGGTGTGGCGACACTTTAGATGAGGGAACAGTTCACCATTATTCTTACCATATGAAGAAAAAGAGCTACGAACTAACTACTTCACAGCTGTTAAACAGGGTTAGGATTAATTAGTAGTTTACAACGACTAATAAAGAGCCAAGACGCTCACAATTTGCATGCTAATTAATAGTTAGTTGATGGCGAACTCGTGAACGTTCCCTCGTCCAAAGTGTCACCCAGAGGGTGTGTTTGTGTCCAGTAAACTTGAAATGATACAAAATTTGGTCCTCGGGACGCGTCAGCAAGGGGGCGCCGACGCCGCGAGGTCGGCGGGTGGCGCGTCGCCCGCGGCGGCCTCAGAGCCGTGGCGTTGAAGAAGCCCCTCACCTGTCCGGGGACCTCAGCCAGGACGCTCTGAGCGAGAACCTCCTGGGGACCCTGCGCAGGGGAACAGACACAGAGGGGCCATGTTGGTCCAAAGTTAGACCGGCCAGTGAAAGTGAACCCAAACGCAATATCACCTTTATTGTATTGCCTCGAGCTCGCCTTTTTGTTACTTTCTTCTGACCACTACTCATACTTGGGCCTTCATCTGGGTCAGAATGCTCTTCAGGACCAGAGGGACCTGACTGAGTACTTTTTCCCTTCAAATATTTATCCATCGCGTGAGCCGGTTGCGGAGGTGGGTCTGCCGTGAACGACACTATGGTTCCGCGGATATTCGCGGTACGATTCTACAGCCAAAAGTGGCCAACAACAAAGGCTGTGTGTCTCAATTCAGGGTCTGCATCCTTCGAAGCATGCATTGGAAGGCCAGTTGCGTCATGGCACTGCGCGAAGGCTTGTCCCAATTCCCGAAAATCCAAAGGACGCTCCAAATGCGCCCTCGGAATGCGCCCTACTTTTAGACGTTTCGAAGGATGCACCGCTACTATCCTTCGCGTCCTTCTGTATCCCAGGATGCTTTGCGTGCTGCTGCTAAGCATCCTGGGATCCTGGGAAGTCAGCTGAAATTAGCGGCATCTACTGGCAAAGACACGACGTATAAATTTAAGTATTGAAATTTCACATAAAATATTCTGTTTTTAACGTAGGGTTTTTATTTATTTCATCATCCAACGCCATCGTTGGATGGCCAACCAATGGTTTGCTTGATGCTATGAAAACGTCACTTCCTGGGTTGGCCAGCAGGAGGGAACGGCGGTGACGCAACCAGGAAAAACGCCGAAGGCTAGACCGTCCCGTGTGGTTACCGGGGAGGCGGGGTTTGGGTTCGTCCTTCTCGGCCGGGTCCTTCGAAGGACCCGCCTTCCGACGGAGGACGCTTCCTTCGAAGGATGCAGACCCTGAATTGAGACACAGCCAAAGAGCACAGGCCACCGCCGGACTACTGTTTACTCTGCTGTTTGAGCAGCACTAACGTGCCGCGGCCCAGTGGTTGAGAAACACTGGTCTAACGTTGTCAGTCTTACGACAACTTCCTGTAATTAGGATAGGATAAAAACGGGCCTGCAGACTATTTTTATGGCAGCTTCAAAAGTCACTCTGCACTGAGCTAACGACCGAGTCAGAAGGGGAGGGAGCAGGGTGTGAGAGATCAGGGTCATGTGGGGAAAAGAAACTCCTACATTTCTAGGAAGGACTGAGATCGCTGGGGGGCTTCAGTTCAAATAAATTGAAGAAGGAGGCCACTTGGTCAGGCAACTCTGCCAGAACGCTTTGGGAGAGGGCCGCGGTGCCTGCCTGAAATTAGATGCGCAGACATTTCACAGTCCGTTACTTGAGTTATCCTCAAGGAAGCCCGGGGAGAAGTGCAAAAATCCCGGGAGAAGAGTGCGCTGCGCTCGCAGGCAGACTTACGTTTTGGAACTGCCTGAACGGGACAAACTGCACGATGTCCCTGGCGGCCGGTTCACCCGTGGCTGAGCGCAAAATCCCGTCGTCGCCGTCCAGGAACTCCATGGCGCTGAAGTCGGCCCCGCCCACCCCCACGATGATGATGGACATGGGCAGGCGGGAGGCCTTGACGATGGCGGCGCGCGTCTCGTCCATGTCGGTGATCACGCCGTCGGTGATGATGAGCAGCACAAAGTAGTCCTGGAACAGCAGGTGTGAGAATGAATTGAGTTTTTCAATAGAAGGCCGGCGACCATTCGTCGTTCAAGACGCTCACAGAGGCGGTTTGCTGCTGAAGGGCTTGATGGCCGAATTGGGCCACGTGGTTGATGATGGGGGAGAAGTTGGTGGGGCCGTAGAGCTTCACCACGGGCAGACACTGTTGGTAGGCGTGGACCACACCCTCAATCCCTGAAAGAGAAAATATTTGAAATTTTGTGGAAGAATCGGCGAAATCGAGCGGTTTCATTTTAAAATTACAAGCGCTCTTTCACTCCCCCTCCCTCTCCCGAGCTTGCCAGTGAACTACGGTGGCCCTGCGCACCCAAACCTGGATTCCTCGTCCACCTTCTTCTCCTTCGTTGGTTTATTGAGGACGCCAGCGCTCACCCTAAATACCAAACGCGCTGTTTCTACCAAAAGACTTATTGTACTGCCGGTATACACTTTTACTGAAGTAATTATTGGCAGTATATTAAGCTTTGACCAATATAAACACCAAATATTACACACTGGACGTTTGATGTGCTTCAAATTGCTCGCAAATAAAAAACGGATGGCGCCTCTGCTCCAATCATCGCTCATAGTTTACACTAAAGGACCAAAATGGTAACTGGTCCCGTCCAGCTTTTAAGCGTAGCGTCTGCATCGTAACATGTGGGATATGCCGAGGACCATCACAGCCATGAGCCCTGAAGTCTGACGCCTTTTAATTGTTAAAAAAAACAAAAAAAAACAACAACATTTCATAACTAAAACAGAAAATGTACGGTTCAATGATCTTCTCACGATAATGAGCAGTAAAATGAATTCCTTGCGGGAAATATTTTACCTTCACAAAATGGATTTGACGGATTGAAGTTGATGGGAAATTCGTGGGAGACCTGCAAACACAAAAAAAAACGACTTAATCTTGGCATGGACCTGACATGGCAGGGTGTCACTAAGCCCCTGCGAGCTGGACATTAGCTCTCAAGTGACACGGGGGAAAGTCACCTGCATCGTTGGAGGGATTTGGGCTCCAAATCCAAACGCAGGGAACTTTTTATCACTGCGGGAAGACAAAAAACTGAAATGAAACGGGTGTCCAAAGAAGATTCTCGAAAAAAATACAACCAGAAAATGAAAATGAGAAAACTTGTCAATAATGTATAGAACGTACGTACATACATACATACATACATACATACATACATACATACATACATACATACATACATACATTCAATGTATCTAGAATATCTATCTAATATCTGAAATATTGCTTTTGGTTTATAAAGCACTGAACGGCTTAGGACCGAAAAGTCCTTCTACCTGTCATAGTCCTGGACGACATTACCAACGGCCCAGATGGCAGCCAGGTATTCATTATAGCCCTGAGGATTGATGTAGTGCAGGGAGGAGGGGGTCCTGGGATCCCCGTTGGAGCCAGTAAAATCAATAGCAATCTGCACACGGGGGGGGAGCGTGACACTTGTTTATACGTTTTAAATCAAACTGCAGTTTTCCATTTTGCGACGTTACTCACGGTGAAGTTAATCTGACAGCCGCCCATGATGTAATCCAGGAACGTGTACTCCTTCACGATCTGAAGAATACAGTGCGACGGGCACAGAGAGTCGCCCAACCGTGAACTCAAAGGCTATGAAATGAGGCACGCGTGATATTTGAACGGCACTTTAACCCACAGTACCTTGCACTTCTTCACTATGATCACGCCAGAGTTCTTGTATCCCCTCTTCTTTGCCTTCTTCTTACTGTTGATGCACTCAAACTCGGCCTGGGGAAGGACAGCGCCGCAGTCACGCACCACCGGCACTCTTGGGAATTGTTTGGCGCGCGCCGTTCGAACGCGTTTATGAGCGCTCGGGCCTTACCGCGTACGTCTGCGAGCCCTGCTGGACCTGGGCGAGCGTGGTCTGGAAGGATCCGATCAGCTCGTGGGATCCGCTGTTGTTGTAGTCGTGACAGTCCACCTGGAGGAAAGAAAATATCACGTGGTCAGCGGCGACGTTGAGCAAATATTTCAATATTTATAAAACCCAAAATCTGAAGAAAGGTCCTTGCGTTAAAATACACACACACACACACACACACACACACACACACACACACACACACACACACACACACTGGTTTGTTCTCACTGAATTATCAGCCGGAGCGTCTGATAATTACACTTATGGTGTTGTAAGCACAAGCCAACAACAGGCAGATCGATGGCACAGCATTGAACTCCACACGTATTACAGGCGGTGACGCCGTAGTTTGTCTACAGGGTGAACAGCTACCGAAGCTAATGGATAACTGGACACGGGGATCCGTCTTAATGGAAAACGGGGACAATTTCAGGGAAACAATGACTCATTTCCTGCAAGCACTTGAGTACTTTTTTATGATAAGGAAAAAACACAGCTTGAATTAAAGCTGCAAGCAGCGTTTGCTGAGACTAATAAATGCTACAAACGTCAAATTCAACTCAAATAAAGACCACCGATTGTTTTTCATCGTTGGCCAACGCTGCCCCGTGTCTTCGCCCCGAGGCAAATTCCTTTAAGACGGACGGTTTCCAGCGCGATGATGGCCTGACGTGTCACACAGCGCGCACTCTTGGCGAACAGAGCGGCCAGAGCGAGGACAGCCAACTCACTTGAGCTGCCGAGTGGAAAGCGTCGCTTCCTGAGCAGTGAGCTTCAGCGGGGTCAGAGGGTGGAAGCAAATAAAGTCATGCGGACACTCAGTATTCAATCATTCAGTCATTCAAAGGTGTAAATCACGGGCGAGGTTTCCTCCATTGGCTTTAAATGTGCCAGTGCTTCCTGGCATCACAGAGTGAAAATCGCCTTAAAATATCGTGCGATTTAAAGTGTGTAATAATTGAATCAAGTGGTTACATTTTAGATTGCAAAGTCCTTCACTCTCCCTCTCCCCCTCCTGAGCTTGCCAGTCAGCTGCGGTGGCCCTGCGCACCCAAACTGGACACCTCGTCCACCTTTTTTTTTTTCTTCGTTGGATTATTCGAGGACGCCAGCGTTCACCCTAAATACCAAACAAACTGTCAGGCAGCTGGATTGTCCACACCAGGCTCCTTAGAAATACGGCGGTGCAAGATGGCAGCTAACTGGTAGCAAGACCCTTACTGATCTATGGATATTCTTATATATATGAGAACCGTTCTAAGAGTATTAAAACCAAATTACTTTTACTGTACTGTGAGTATACATTTTTATTAATGTATTTTTTGGCAGTCTATTAATTTTTTACCAATATAAAAATTATATATATAAATTTTGTGTTATTAATGGCACAATTCTAAAATGAATCCGTACATTTGGTAACAATGTGCTCGGTCACACATTCAGTATAATAGGTGCAACAGCAAAAGTGTGTGTGTGTGTGTGTGTACCTTTATAAGGTTCTCCACGTCGCCTCCACACAGCGACTGTATCGGGATTCGGAAAGGTTTCCATGTGGGGTTCAGGTTGTTTTTAATCACCTGCAGCAGAGCAGCAGAGCAGCAGAGCTCCGTCATTAACACAGAGCTGACTCGACCTGCGGCCCCACCGCCTTACTCGTCCACAACTTTGAACGCCCGCCCGGAGAGATCGTCCGCACCTCCGTCCTGTGAGCCAGTTGCCATTCGGTTCCAGTGTGTTTGTAGAATTCCAGGAATGGGTCGGATTTGCCGAAAAAATCCTGCAGGGGGAGCGGGAGAGCGTGTTTTGGAGGACAACCTCAATAACAGGTTTATTCAGTTCCTCAGGCCACGCCGGCTTGCGGAAAAAGACCACAAAGCCGAGCTGACATATTGCCGAAGCCACAGCGGGCGCGAGACGGAATTGGCGCTTAAATCACTCACTGCTGCGGAAACAGTCATGCTAGGTGTTTTTTCTTCTCTACGTGAAATTTTTTGAAGAATAAGAATAAGGCTACGAATGAGAATGCCTTTATTTATCCCACATTGGGGAAATTTGGACTAAATAGATAAAATATATCTGCAAATTATTTACATATCTAAATAAATGTTTAAAAAGTGTTTATTTATAAATACGTGTTTTATTGCACCTGCATTGAAATGTTGTAGAATAATAACAATAGAATAATAGCGGCTCTGACAGCTTCGATGAACAACTGTGACTTTTACCTTTTTGTCCAGTTTGCGAGCAGCAACTTCAAATTCCACCACCCGACTGTCAGTCATTTCTTCTGCACATAACTGTCAAAACAACAACAACAACAACAAAACAGAGCATTAATAAGGTTTTTTAGTGTGAAGCATAGTTTGCAGATATGAGGGCGTGTTTAAGGTCAATTAAGGTTAAAATGTTTCAAAAACATTTCAGTACAGGTGCAATAAAACACTTAGTATCATCAGTGTCGGCGAGTAATCTATTACTAAGTAATCCACGACTGTAATTAAACTACTTTTTCAATAAATGGAGTGATGTAACGAAATTACAGTGGCAAAACTGGTAGTTATATCAGAATATATCAAATATTTTGCAAGCTAAAAATGTCTCATTATCCACAAAATGTCTGAAATTTAGAAAAACCACCAAAATCAACAATGTGTTTTGGTGGTTTTAACAATATGGGCAAAAGGCGGCAGCGCTGTACATGATGAGTTTGTTCTGTGAAATGTGCAGCTTGTGTTCAGAGAGCAAACATTCATTCGTGTTAAGAGGACAGAGGTCTCTTAAGTTCATTCCAAAGCACTGAGCAACTGTTACTTTATCTTATTGTAACTGAAGAGATTAGTAATAAGTAATGGATTACTTATGAAACAAAGTAGTTAAAGAAGTAATTACATTACTTTTTAAAGCAGTACTCAGTCATCAGTAGTTGGATTACTTTTATGGAGTAATCCCAACAACACTGATTATCATATTGATATGTAAAATTATTTCTTCATTTCTTATAATTCACTCTTTGCACTCGTCTTAATTATGTGCTGCTTTCACTGTGCAAATTTCCCCAATGTGGGATAAACAGAGGCCTTCTACTTCTTCTTCTGCTGGGTGCAACTCACAGTGATGGTTCCTTTCCCTGCCGGTCTCTTATCCTTCTTGACCAGCGGCTTCGTGAGCTGCTTCGAGGAGACAATCTGAATACAAGCAACCATGACAGAGAGGTTTTACTCACAGTTTGGAAAAAATGATCATTTTATTCAGAATTTTCCACCTGTGGCTGCCTGAGAGACGGCCCACCTGTCCCAACGTGCACTCCAGTTCCCCCAGGAAGTCGGCCTCTTGCACGCTGCAGTCGTCGCTGTCGATGTCGTAGAGCTCGAAGCGCAGCTTCTGCACCATCTCAAAGTAGTAGTCGATGACGAGCGTCTTGGAAAACTTGGGGTCGAGGCAGTTCATGATCTTCTCGGTCCGGCCAATCTGTCAGATACGAGAGGCAAAATCAGGACCGATTTTGAGACCGAGTACTGTTGAATGTTCTACAATTATACACGTGTGATGAACAAAGACATTTCGAAGTTTCCTGGTTTTTTTTTTGGTAGTCTTACCTCGCACCAGCGTGGCCCTTTGCTGCTCATGTCCATGCTAAGCACGCACATGGGATCGGACTTGGAGAACACGTCCATGTCGAGCAGGTTGTTGCAGGAGACGCTAATGGCGACTTTGGTCACGCAGTCGGTGGCCCCCGGCCCCCGGGCTCCGAAGTTTGCCATCCCGGCTCTAGTGGACCAACACGGTAGCAACTGCCTGAGAAAGGAGGAAGAAGAAAGCAATGAAACACAGCAGAGCTGTTTTGATTGGGTTGCGGCTTCCTAGGCAGTTTTTTAAAGGGATTTTAACTATATATTCAAACTATATAGATTTTTTAACTATAAATTTTAAACAAATGTTGTTGTAGCTACCTGTTGCAATGACAATAAAGTATATTTGATGATAATATATATATATATATATATATATATATATATATATATATATATATATATATATATATATATATATATATATATATATATATATATATATATATGTGTGTGTGTGTGTACGGAAGCGTATTGCATTCACTAGGCAAATGTTGTTCAGTGTAATTATTTCTGTTTTCATGCTATTTTTTTCCTGCCCCGTTTTTCGTGCTCATTTTTTTTCTGCCCTGTTTTTAAAAATAAATAAAATAACACATGTACGCTTCCGTACATGTGTATGTTTACAGAGAAAATGTTGGACATTCATTTTGCAAAACACAACTCTATTCAACTATTCCAATGACGTGTCAACTAGACATGATAGAAAGAGGGCTGGCGCTTTTATTTCTGCGGAATAAATTTAAGCGCTGTGGAATTCATTTGGGTCGCGACTTCACGACAAGGAAGGAAATGTGGGTTTCTGACACGCCACCAGTTGAGAAGCACTACTTTAGCGCGACATTCTGAGCCACTGTCAAAGTTATATTATGCATGAAACCCAGTCATAAAAAAAAAAAAAAAAAATCCCCCGTCGAGCACAAAATCCATCCAGTAAACTTTAATTTCCGTTTCCATTACATCACAAGTAAAACACCCCCGGAATAAAGACATTAAAAATTCATAACAATTAAACAAGGAGTAAGTGTAAAGTTGGAGGGGGGAGAGCCGCTATTATTCTATTGTTATTATTCTACAACATTTCAATACAGGTGCAATAAAACACTTATTTATAAATAAACACTTTTAAAACATTTATTTAGATGTGTAAAATAATTTGCAGATACATTTTATCCACTTAGTCCAAATTTCCCCCCCACAATTACGAAAACCTCCAGGATTTGCTGCCACAGCGCAACGCGTCGCCATAACACAAGTCGTAAATAAGTTGGGCCGAGGGGAGTGAAGGCGACCCAACCCACACTGATAATATTTTCTGGGTGGAACTACTTCGAACTGAGCAATGTTTTGGTGGTGGGAGGTGGGGGGCTGGAACTTTTTAGTCAGGACTCTATTCATATGCCTCTCGCCGGACGAGGAACCAATTCAAGCCGCCACATGTTGGCGGTTGACGTAATAGAAACAGAACGCCAAATAGCGGCTTTGAAACCCAAAACACAAAAGGCAACGCACTCGGAGTTTTAACCTCTGGGCTGCCGCTCGTTGCGCTATTTTGTTGTGTTACTTCACAGGCTACTATTTGAAACCCCGGTACTCGAGGCTAAGCGAAGGGTCGCTCTGGCCGGGTTAACGCCCCGTTTTCGCCGTCGGCTAAACCCGAGTCACGTGACTGACGGCGGCCAACCCCCGACGTATAACTAAGCACGCCGATTAATTAACGGTTACAGTAATGGAAAATGCCGCTCCGAAGAGTTCGTTTCGAGCGTAACCTGTTGAATGAGTAAGTTGGGCGACGTACCCGCTCTCGCCACCGACTCTCCTCCAGCTGCGGCGACGACTGCTGAGCTGGGCTGCCTGGGGCGGTACCTCAACATTCCGCTGACTAGCGCGAGGCGTTCACGGTACGTGGGGAAAGTAGAAACGCGAGTTTCCCCGACGTGGGGTAATTCGGGGTTTTTTTTTTGTGACCTCAGCTTTGACGAGACGAGTGCGAATTTCCAGTGAAAGACGTGTACAGTCAGTTGAGTGGCGTTATATTGCCACGGTTTACGCCACGATTTCCGCCTTTTCTTTTTTTCTCTTTTTTTTATGCGACTTCAACGACGCACTATCCGAACGGCCCCATCCGGACGCCTGGGGCGGGGCTTTCCTCTACTGCTGCATTTCCTCTCATCGCATGTCATAAATTATACAAATACATTAGTTACTGAATCGGCGCATGCGCCGATTGAAGCAATACACGCCAAGTCCGCAGCAAGGGCCGTGGAGTGATCGCACAATAGAAAGTGTGTTATAAATACAAAACAAAAAACAAAACAGAGAAGAATCCCTGCTCTCTGATTAAAAACCGAAGCTTCAACATAAATGATAAACGGTTGCAGACGCGTAAACAAATAAAGTTCTGATGAAATCTTACGATTCACAAGATGAATCGTTGTCCTACCTTCTAACAACGTGTGGCAATAGCCAGTCAATTAACTAAGAAACAAACAAACAAACAAAAAGAGTCTTGCGTTGCCATTACAGCCGGACATAGGATTCTTGTGACGTCACACCACTCGGTTATCGCTAGGCTCTTCCCCAGCCGGACATTGGCTCTTAACCTTTTGTGGACCGTGGACCAAAGTGTTTTATGTTCCATGCCCCCCAAAAAAAAAAAAAAAATAAAAAAATGTTGAAGATCCAAAGCATCAGTTTTTGAAAGAAGCTAAATATGCGCACTTCAGCCTTAAACAGAGGGCCAAATAAGATGCTTTCAGGCCATTTGTGGCGGGTGTTTTCTGTTCTTTATTGATAATCTCTGATCGTCTGACAATGGCTGTCGATGTAGGTGACACACACACACACACACACACACACACACACACACGCTTGTTCAACGTTGCTATGTTTCAATGGCATTCACAAATTGGTGATTATGAATTTTAACCAAGTAGAATAACACAAAGCGTGACCACACTCACTTGGAAACAACACACAGAAATCCCGCAGGCACGCGGGGTTTGAGCGTATTCCGACTGCACTCGAGGGGCCACTCGTCGACCTCAAGGGCTTAGTCGAACATTAACTGCAGCCAGGCTTGTCCAGGAGGGTCGTACCCTTCCTCTGGAGGCAGCTGGGACACACCCCAGCAGCACCCCCACGTGGTGGGTGACCCTCGGTGCAGGAGAAGCGGGTGTGGAAACTGAGGAGTAAACGCAGTCAAACCTGTTTAAGACCACGACTAAAATATATTCACATGTGAAGTGATGGCGTCCTTTCGAGCTGTTATTTCCTGCCCCACACACTCATCCAACTCATACAGGTGACCACAGTGTGACGCACGCATCAACCGAAAGTGAGTTCCTTGGCTTTTGATTTCCGCCAATCAGATTTCCACAAACGCTGGAGGGAACCCCCGCGTAGGTGCCGCAGCATTTGGGTTCATCCCGTCGACCTTGCTACTGCGGGCGGGAGCCGCTGAACACGTTGGGGGGTTTCAGGTTGTAGGAATTGAAGAAGGAAGCCACCTGATCGGGCAGCTCGGCCAGGACACTCTGCGCCAGGGCCACGCTGCTTCCCTGCAACAAGGAGAGACGCTATAAATCTGCAAAAGCTGTTAAACAGTCAACGAGAACAGCAAAAAAAAAAAAAGTTAATTTGTTACAAATCTCTATTTCTCTGTTTATACTTTCTTCATTCGTTATCGTTATTCATTATTATTCGTTATCGTTATCATTATTCGTGTTAATCTTGATGCTATATAAAACATACATATTCAAAAAACTAATAATAACAATAATCATCATCATCATCATCATCATTGTATAACGACTTACTTGGAACTCTCTGAAGGGCACAAACTGGACGATGTCCCTGGAGGCCACGTCGCCCTGGGGCGAGCGCAGCAGCTTGTCGTCGCTGTCCAGGAACTCCATGGCGCCGAAGTCGGCCCCGCCCACGCCCACGATGATGATGGACATGGGCAGGCGGGACGCCGCCACGATGGCACTGCACGTCTGATCAATGTCCGTGATCACGCCGTCCGTGATGATGAGCAGCACATAGTATTGCTGCAGATGATATACCGTATCTTATAATCCCTGCAGAACATCTGGAGACTATCACGACAGTAAAGGTGAATTAAGCAGGCTAAAGAGTGGTTATCATTACGATATTAAATATATATTAAAAATTAAAATACTGTGCTATTTAAAGGTCCAGTGTCTAATATTTGGAGATTTTGAAAAAGAAACAGCGACATCAAGTGGCTACAGTTTAGATTGCAGCGTCTTTCACTCTCTCTCCCCCCTCTCGAGCGTGCCAGTGAACTACGGTTGCCTGCGCACCTAAACCTGGATACCTCGTCCACCTTCTTCTTCTTCGCTGGTTTATTTTAGGACGCCAGCGTTCCCCCTAAATACCAAACGCGCTGTCAGGCAGCTGGATTGTCCACACCAGGCTTCCTTAGAAATATGGTGGCCCAAGATTGCTCAATGTATATTCTTATATATATATGAGAACTGTTCTAAGGGTAGGAAAACCAAATGACTTTCATTGTACTGTGAGTATGCACTTTATTAACGTGTTTATGGGCAGTAAATTAAGTTTTTACCAATATAAAAATCATAAATTGAGCCAAATATTACACACTGGACCTTTAATATCTATTAGAGCTAAGAGAAATCCCCAAAATTCAAATTCCTTTCCTGTGATTTTTCAATCAAAACCCGGGCATTTCTAATCTTCTGGCTACGTACCGAGGCCATGTTCTGCCTGAGCGCCTGCTGGGCGAAGCAGGACGCGTGTCTGATGATGGGGGAGAAGTTGGTGGGTCCCCAGAGCTTGAGCTGAGGCAAACACTCCTGGTAGGCTCGCACCACTCCCTCGATGCCTGGGAGCCAGGCAGCAGCAGCAGCAGCAGGAGCAGTGGGAGAAGGAGAAGCAGCAGCAGCAGCACTCGTCAACAACTTGAAAACATACGGTCAAGGTTTTCTTAAATGACCCAACAAATTTCAATTTCAAATTTCGCCAGTCACCGGGACTTTAACTTTCACTTCCACTTTAGGCAAATCTGACTTACCGTCGCAGAAGGGGTTGGATGGGTTGAAGTTAATAGGAAACTCATGGGACACCTGTAAAGCGTCGCAAAATGTGATTGAAATTCAGAAGGAGCAAAGAACAAAAGCAACGAAAGTTCAATAATTTCATTGTGTTGAAAGTTCACGCCGTCCAACCAAAAATAGATATTTTTTAGTTGCAGGTAGGTAAAACAACTCCTGCAACTATCAAATGTAATCTAAATGTGGTCCTTTGGATTTCATTTTACCTGCCAGAGAGGTGGGACCTGGGCTCCAAAACCAAAGACAGGAAACTTCTTGTTGCTGTGCGTGAAGACAAGAGACAAGAGATAAGATGTGTAAACACACAGCATGGACCAGGGGTGGGCAAACCTTTGGCCCCGAGGGCCAAAATGGGTTCTAAAATGTGACAGAGGGGGCCGGAGCGGGAGCGGATGGATGGAGTGTTTCATCAGATAAGTAGAAAAAAAAAAGTGCTTTCATGCCAATTAAAAATGAACAAAAGCAAATTTCCAACACAATCTGTGTCTTTGGAGCCTCACAGTATTTAGCTCTTTATTGAAATGACTCTTCGAGGACTGAAAAAAATGGATGAAATACAGCTGTTTGATGGCTTACTGACTATCAATATAAATTCTTCAATTTCCGCAGGCCGTATTAAAAAGCTTAACGGGCCGCATATGGCCCCCGGGCCGTAGTTTGCCCACGTCTGCTCTAGAGGCTTTCATGTCGTGTGAAGTTAAACTCAATCAAACCTGATCGGGAAAACTTGAGAGAGCGAAGACGTGAAGGTTCAACAAGTTTACCTGTCGTAGTCCTGGATGACGTTCCCCACCGCCCAGATGGCCGTCAGGTATTCGTTGTAGCCTTCGGGGTTGATGTAGTGGAGGGACTGGGGCGAGCTGGGGTCGCCGTTGGAGCCGGTGAAATCGATGGCAATCTGGCGCGTCAAGGATGGAGTCATGAAAATGATTTAGTTTCTTGCGACAACTAAAGGTCCAGTGTGTAGAATTTGGCCTGATTTATGATTTTTATATCGGTGAAAGCTTAACATACCGGGCCATAAATACATTAACAAAAGCGTTTAATCACAGTACAAAAAAATCCATCTGGTTTTCCTGTTCTTGAAACAGCTCTCATATATAAAGAAGAATATCCAAAGATCAATGAAGGTCTTGCTATTTCTAAGGAAGCCTGGTGTGGACAATCCAGATGCCTGACAGCGCGTTTGGTATTTAGGTTGAACGCTGGCGTCCTCAAACTAAATATACTGTAAACCAATGAAAAAGAAGAAGAAGGTGGACAAGGTATCCAGGTTTAGGTGCGCAGGCCGCCGTAGTTTACTGGCAGGCTTGGGAGGGGGAGTGTGAGAGCGAGAGAGCGCTACAATCTAAAATGTAACCACCTGATGTCGCTGTTTTTCTTTAAAATCTCCAAATAATACACACTGGACCTTTAATGTATGTTGGACTCGAAAAATCTAGAAAATTCAGATCACAAAAATTATGATTGTGTGAACAACTCCATTAAAACAAACCGATGAACTGTAAACATCCCGAAAATACAAATTGGACAAAAAAAAAAAAAAAATCAGACACAATATCTTGTGTTAGATGTATTGCGACTTACAGTGAAGTTGAGTTGACAACCACCCATGATGTAATCAAGAAAGGTGAACTCCTTCAGGATCTACAAGTATCAGTGTCAGAACAAGGTATGCAGTTATAAAATATACCAACATTCGGTCAAAAAGGGGAGGAATTACTATGTGAACTGAAATATGTTCAAATGCACTTCAAAGCTATTACCTGGCATTGTTTAATGCAGATGACTCCGGAGTTTTTGTAGTTTTTCTTCTTCTTCTTTCGTGGATGAACACAGTGGAACTCAGTCTGAGAATGACGTTGAAAGATTGAAAAAGATTTCATTTGTCACGTCACGTTACATGGCAGTGCAATGTTTTAAAATTTTGAATTTTTCAAAAAGTGGCAAATGCCAGTTAAATATAAGTTTTTACAAATATACAAAAATACAAAGTTACAATTTAAAAAGATTTCTTTGAAAAGTGGCAAGTATTGTTAAGGGTGTTTGACGTGTATATATACAATACTATATATACAACACTATACAATATAATATTATATCATATAATGTAATATAATATAATTAGATGGAACAATATATAAATATGTATATACTGTATGTATATATATATATATATATATATATATATATATATATATATATATATACATATATGCATATATACATACATATATATATATATATACATACATACATACATAATATCAAAAATAACAGTAGTTGTGATTACATCAGTTAAATAATAATAATAGTGGTAGTGGTAATAATAATAATACTCGTTCAATAGTGCAGCATAATATACACTATTGCACTAATTAGTTAATAATTAATAATTAGTTACATGACTTTAAAAAGCAATATATCTATTATATAATATAATATAAAAATCAGTTTAATCTAACACACATATAAATGGATAGACAGATAGATAGATAGATAGATAGATAGATAGATAGATAGATAGACAGATAGATAGATAGATAGATAATATAATATAGTACAGTATAGCAGCTACATATGAATTCACATGATTGTGGGTATTATGGTGTGCTTGCGAGTGGTGAGATAAAAAAAAAAAACAAGGTCCGATGTGATTTTTAACGTCAAACACACACACACACGCACACACGCACACGCTTCTCACCGGGGAGAAGAAGGTTCCGGGTTGCATCTCGGCGAGCGTGGCTTCGAAGCTCCCAATGAGGTCATGGGAGCCGTTGACGTGGTGGTCGTAGCACTCAACCTGCACATCAACGGAGACAATGACTACGCAATGCGCTGCGTCGATTTTGTCGCACAATTCTCCGGAAACACTTCAGAAAGATGC
Organism: Thamnaconus septentrionalis; assembly: GCA_009823395.1. Lineage (NCBI taxonomy): Eukaryota > Metazoa > Chordata > Actinopteri > Tetraodontiformes > Monacanthidae > Thamnaconus > Thamnaconus septentrionalis. Next base: position 14,140,370 of record CM020520.1, read on the forward strand.
GTGCGAGTTCCGTGGCTTATTCTACCTGTCACTGGCGTGTTACAAGCTCTCGCTATCCGTTACAATCTGATCAATTCAGTGAAAAGAACACAGCAAAAAAAAGAAAAACACAAAACAAACAACTGAGTAGTTTGCACACCTTCGGGCGATGACGTGCACACACACAACACATCCAGCGGTGTCACAATCAGCACCTTAGGGTTTGAGCTCGGGAGCCGGGCAAAGATGTGGGCGGGGGGAAACAAATATGCATTTAGTAAGTGAGTCGTTAGTGCGTTACAGGTGCAAGATTAATAAAGCTGATCTGAAATGGGAAAAAAAAAAAAAAAAAAAGTAGGGCAAAGCGGAAGGAAGGGGTTGGTGTGAGCGGGAAGCCGAGGTACTTTAAACAAGGTTGCCTTGATCTGGCCCTCGACGTCTCCTCCGCAGAGGGAGCGCAGAGGGACGCGGAAGGGCTTCCATATGGGGTTCAGGTTGTTCTTCACCACCTGCGGTCAAGAGTTGTTCGTAAGCGAGGCACAAGGTCACGACCCGAAAAGTGGACGACGACGTCGCTTCAGAGGAAAAGACGGGAGAACGAAGCGCACCTCTGTCCTGTGAGCCAGCCTGAAGCCCGTCTCTGTCTTCCTGTAGAGCTCCAGGAAGGGGTCGGACCACCACAGGAACTGCAAGGTCAGCAAAAACCCAACGACCAGTCAAGTTTGTGGTCATTATTATTGTTGCCACGTCAAACGAAATGTCTTTCAAGCAGCATTTCTATCACGCAAACAACGCTGCTACCTTTTTGTCCAGCCTGCGCGCCGACACCTCAAATTTGGCCACTCTGGTGTCAGTTATTTCCTCAGCGTGAATCTATTAAAAGAAGAAGAAGGAGGAGGAGGAGGAGGAGAAGGAGGAGGAGGACGAGGAGGAGAAGAAGAAGAAGGAGGAGAAGAAGAAGAAGAAGAAGGAGGAGAAGAAGAAGAAGAGGAAGAAGAAGAAGAAGGGGGAGAAGAAGAAGGAGGAGGACGAGGAGGACAAGGAGAGGAGAAGGAGGAGAAGAAGAAGAAGAAGAAGAAGGAGGAGGACGAGGAGGAGGAGGAGGAGGAGGAGGAGGAGAAGGAGGAGAAGAAGAAGGAGGAGGAGGAGAAGAAGAGGAAGAAGAAGAAGAAGAAGAAGAAAGAGGAATACATAGTGAAAGTACAGAAACAGGTGTCAATTGTGGGACCTTAACCAACCAGTTTGAAAGCAGTTAGTTAATGATCGGCCTTAACATCAAAGCCTGAAGGTGGCTGAATTGACGGTGACCAGTCGGCCTGGTCCACCCTGGGCGGCAGAAGATTTACCCCCAAACTCATTCTAATTCCATTGGAACGGGTTTCACTTTTGCAAATGTTCTCTGTGGGCTCTTCAATTTGCAGGGCGTACGAAAACATATTGGACATCTGGAATGAATCACGCTAAGGGCAATGGATATCATCGGAACCGCAGACCCTGATCTTCGCGCTTTGAATGAGAGTTGCACTCACCGTGATGGTGCCGTGACCTGCCGGCCTCTGATCCTTCAGTAACAGAGACCGAGTCATCTGTCTGCTGGAGACAATCTGGTCGCGCGGGCCGAGAGAGAGAGAGAGAGAGGGCGAAAGGTGAGCGGGAACCGTCGCAGTCGTACCCACCGACCTAAAAAAAAAAGAGAAGAAGCTGCGGACGCGGGGGGAGGCTCACCTGACCGAGCGTGCACTCCAGCTCCCCGAGGAAGTCGTCGTCTTCCAGGCTGTGCGAGTCGTTGTCGATGTCGTACACGCAAAACTTGAGCCTCTGCACCATCTCAAAGTAGTAGTCGAGCACAAACTCTTGGAGAACTTGGGGTTCAGGCAGTTGAGGATCATCTCTGTGCGGCCAAACTGCTTCCAGAAACAGGACAAATATTCACTCATTCGTTTTCCATACCCGCTCCTTCCCGAGCTCAGCGTCACGGGGGTCTGCTGGAGCCTCTCCCAGCTGCCATAGGGCGAAGGCAGGGTGACACCCTGGACAAGTCGCCACTGTGTAAATATATACGTACACATCTATACACACACATATATATATATATATATGGAGGGTGTCAGATGAAGTTCATCATCAGATTACAGGATCATTTCATCGAAAAACACAATAGGTTCCAAAAACAGCATGTGGTGTATATATATATATATATACACTGTATATGTATATGTATGTATATATGTGTGTGTGTGTGTTTGTGTGTATATATTGTATATATATATAGACATATATATATGTGTATATGTTCATCTGTGATGAACTATATATATATATATATATATATGGGATATATCCAGCATATGACCCTGAACAGGAATAAGCGGGTATAGAAGATGAATGAATGAATGAATATATATATATATATACATATATATACAGTATACATATACATACATATATAGATATATAGGGTGTCAGATGAAGTTCATCATCAGATCACAGGATATATATATATATATATATACACACACACACATATATATATATACATATATACGTATATATACAGTACAGTATATATATATGTGTGCGTGTATATGTACATGTACTTGTATGTGTATATATATATATATATATATATATATATATATATATATATATATATATATATATATATATATATATATATATATATATATATATATATATATATATATATATATATATATATATATATATATATATAACACACATATATACACATATATACACATATGCATATATACACATTCTGTATATAGATATATATGTGTGGTGTCAGATGATGTTCATCACCAGATCATAGAATCATAAAATACAAAAACACTATTGACTACTGTCTTTCTTGGAGGCCAATGTCTGAAAGGACAACCAAGTATGAAACGGTATCGAAAATATACTGCATTTCATTGGTTGAACAAAGAAAATTACAAAATGCTATTTCGACGTAAAAAAAAAAAAAAATCTGCTTTAGTGTCATGAAGAAACATGAGATTCACATCCTGTATTCTTGTCTAAAGCCGGGCATCAGAAGACTGGGACACTTTCACACCAACAAAACACACTTTGGGCTTTAAATGTAGGAAAAGTGCCGACACAGACCTCGTACCAGTGGGAGCCTGTGTTCAGGTACAAGGCACACAGCGGGTCCGATTTGGAGAAGACGTCCATGTCCATGAGGTTCTCGCAGGAGATGGTCAGCTCCACCTTGGTGGCAAAATTTGTGGCCCCTGGTCCTGGTCCTGGACCTGGTCCTGGACCTGGACCTGGAGCGCCCCAGGAGGCCATGGCAGCCCTTCACACGACAAATGCGGGGGGACTTGGAAACACACGTCGCGCCTGTTGACGACAGTTGAATACTAATTTATGAGGGGAAACGTGGCAGAACACATGACAGAAAACGTAAAGAATCTGTGCGTCACAAAGGCTAAAAGTGATTTTCAACTTCACCTCAACACGGTTTGGGTTCAAACGGCGCACCCAGTGCCCAGTGAAGTGGGTGTGGCAATGCACCAAAAACTGTCGCTGTCTCCTTTAGTGGTACAAAAAGAAAGATTTTGGTTGTTGTTTTTTTTTTTTTTTTAAATGAAGCACGATAATCTCATAAACTTCTTTAAAAACGAGGAACCGTCAGTCGGTGCGTACCTCTGGTCCGAAGCGTGTAGTGAGGCAAATGTTTATCTGACAAGGACAGCTGAGCCCAGATGGGTGGAGCCTACACTGGGCCGACCCCACCCACAGGCTACCAACAGCTTGCTAATATCGCTTTAGCTGTTTGACTTGTCCCATTAGTTTTATAATGCCAAACAGCTTAACAGAGCGAGTCGTGCCAGAATGGTATTATTTATATTATTTGTATTTTTATTCAATAACTTATCAAAGTTATTGAAAGAACTGCTCAGCGGACTTATCGGAGTAAAGTTACAAGCGGAACACCTGCGACTTTATCCAAGTTTCATGCCGACCACTTTTAGGGGGAACACCAGCTCACTCCGAGGTGCATTCAAGAGCGAGTTGGAATGCGTGTTTTAATGCTGTTGGGATTTTTATTTTATTTTATTTTATTTTATTTTTGTTAAACATACTGTGACTATAATTGTACAACATGGTCGTGCTTTTGCTTTTCGCTTGTAATCACGTCATGCTAGAATTTTTTTTTACTGCTCATGGTTCAGCCTGAACAATCACAAAGAGGAAGTCGGGGGAAAATATACACGTATGAAGATGAAAACATGAAAATGGAAACAAAATTGTTTTCCCGCACCTAAAATCTAGACCCCCAGGAGAAAAGTGATTAAGGGAAGTATATCGTTACAACGTTGTAGTTCAGGGCTGCTTCGCGCATCATATTTATTCAACACTTTGTGTGCATGCGCGCTCTTGAACGTCTCCCTGCTTGTAGCCTGGCGGACGCCCCCAAAAGTTGTCGATACTGTCTGTTTGTCGTTCATAAAAGTGATCGCCGGCTCTTTGGACTTTGACACAATGGCTGGGATCGCTCTGACACGCTGTGCGAGCAGGACTCTGCTGTCGGGATGCGCTGCCAAAACGGCCAGAATCCGAGGGACGAGTCGCTGCTACGGGACATATTTTCGACGGACTGCTGCTACTGCCGCTGCTGTGACTGTAAATAATAATAGTGATGATAATAATAATAATCGACTATTCCGACTATTGGCCCCGTTTACGGACGCACGGTCCGGGTCGTGTGGCTGCGCTTTAATAATGCGCAGCCACACGTGAGTTACGTTGATGGTTGATGCAGAAGGACGTTGAATTTAGATTGAGGTGAAAGGTCGACGCAGCTTTGGGAAGCTCAGCCGGAAGTAGCGTCTGAGATCCAATACAATGGGGTTAACCTTATTCATTTCATTTCACCTGCACTGCACTGTGTGTGTGTGTGTGTGTGTGTGTCTGTCTGTATATATATGCATATATATATATATATATATATATGTATATATGTATATAAATATATGTATATATGTATATACACCCACAGACATGTATAGTATACATACAGTATGTATACATTAGTATACACACATACTGTACTTTGTATTTAATATACTGCTAAGGACTTCTGGTTGGTTGCTGCCTTAACATTTTGTTAGTCAGTACTTGTAACATATGCAATGACAATAAAATTGAATCTAATCTAATCTAAGAATTAGTACGGTCCAATGAAAACATGTAGGTGCCTCCCATGAGGTGACACTAGTTATGAATATGTGTCAAACACTTGTCAGACTTGTCGCAGGACTTGTACTCGTGTGGTTTTTTTTGGGTTTTTTTGGCATCACAGTAGTGAATATGTGTCAACGTGCTCGTCAGACTGGTGAAACTTGTACTTGTGTGTTTGTGTTACGCAGAGTGGAGCTGGAGCAGCTGCAGCAGCAGCAGCAGCAGCATTCCTCCTGGGGCTTCCTGCTCTCAAGGCCTATCGTGCGATGGAGAGTCCGGTCGTGGTCCTTGCCTTAGAGAAAGGTAGCGGCGGGCGGATGAACCGACACCGAATTTAATTTCAAGATTCCGCTTTTGCTGATGAGCAAAGCGCAGGTCCGGGTGGATGTGATGCGCAATGTGCTCTGCTGTCCTGTGTTTTTAACAGAGGAGGTTCTGGAGCAGGCCGACTACCTGTACAGCTGCGCAGAGACGGAGAAGCTGCACCAGCTATTGCTGCAGCACAAGGACAGGTGAGGGGAAGTTTGCCTGGACTCTAATGTAATATGTATGTATGTCTGTATATACATATATATTTTTATATATGTATATGCAAATACATACTTACTGTACATATATATATATGCTGTAAATATGTGTATATATATGTACATATATGTATAAATATGTATATATATGTACATATATGTATAAATATGTATATATATGTACATATATGTATAAATATGTATATATATATATATATATATATATATATATACATACATATATACACGTTTATACACACACATATATGTTTTAGTGTGTATCACCCAATCATACATATGATTGGGTGTAAAAGTATGCACGATTAAGAGCTCTATATATCATTTAATCCACGTTTAGATTGTTTGCACTGTTCATTGTACAGCAACTGGTGGCGCCAAAGTCATCTTTACTTTAATAGCACATTAAGTTTTTATTTAACACTGTAAAACACTAACTGATTTTTTTTTTTTTATATCTTAAATCGAACTAATATAGTTTTCTATCACTCGAAGGACGGCTACGGGCAGTTACCGCCCGTTTTCGTGTCAGCTAACCAAGTTCGCTAATTAGCCAAGTTCGTTCTGACACAGTCAGAACGAATAAATAAACTGCTCGTTGTATGCGCAATGTTGAAGTAATTTATTTTTTATTTTATTTTTTCCGGCAACATACCTCTCTTGCCTCGAGTCCCCAGCTGTACGGCCGCTGTTAGCACAGAGTTGGCATAGGTTAGCACAGCCACGGCGAGGAGGACGGTAGTTTCCGCAGAGACTGTTCAATCCATGTTTGGCTCGTTTGAACGCGCCGGTCAAATCGATTTATTCGTATTTAAGTTTGTTTGAATTCGCCGTTCGTTAGATAGCCACTCGGGGGCGCCAAAGGCGTTCTAAAACCTTTGGACCTTGCTCTCGCAAGCAGGCGGCTGTCAAAAAGCTGAGGTTTCAATGTGAAGTTCAGTTCCATTATGTGAAAACAGTATGTTTTTGCTTGCTTTGTAGTCAATTTAAATGTATCACTTACGTTAAAAAAACAAAAACAAACAACATTACGATACATTTTACAATGTCATAACCCTGCCTGGGGGAAAGAATAAAAAACGAAGTTTACCTTACTTCAGTGTAAAGTTCACGATGTCAAACTCAACGTCGTGTTTCGCCATCATACACAAAAAGGTTTCGAGCCTTATTGAGATCGCAGGCAGAAATGTCCAGATGCCAAACTCGCGCTCCATTTGTGTTTCCGCCAAGCGACGACGCAGAGTTCCTGTGGCGGCTGGCCCGAGCGGCCCGCGACCTGTCGCAGCAGCCCGGCCTGGAGGCCGAGCGCAAGAAGCAGCTGGTGTTCGAGGCGTTCGACAACGCGAAGAAGGCGCTGGAGAGGGACCCGAACAGTTTCGCAGTGCACAAAGTGAGT
>CM020520.1:14152500-14162500 GCA_009823395.1 Thamnaconus septentrionalis
CGACGATGATGACGATGATCCAGACGTCCATCTCGGGGGTTGATTCCACCTTCGACAGCTTGTTCCGCTTCTTCCTCGTCCTCGCGTGTGCCAGCGGCAGCCGCGCTCGCCACCGTGCCGAGCAACAGCGCGCAGGCCGAGCCCTCCCGGGCGTGGGCGCCAACTCCTCCCGCGGCTCTATAGAACTAGAGCTTTAAACGAAAAAAAAAAAAAAAAAAAACAAGGCCGACGGGGCTTCTGCTAGAAAATCCTCCTCGAACAAAAATGAGCGCTTTATAGTCTTAAAAATGCCAGTCAGCCAATGAGGGAGGGGCGGGTGGGAAATTTAAAAAAAAAAAAAAAAAATGCTTGCATATTTCATGTTATATCATGTTTAAGGGCCTGATGCTTGCAAATAGATTTAGATTTGGTTTTTGTTTGTTTTTTTTTAAAATCACAAAATAGCTTATATACATTGGTTGTTATATTGTGCAACTTTTTCTTCTTTTTTAAATTTTTTTTTTTTTAAACATTGTTTTAATTGGCTGATTGGACAGCGTTACCGGGGGTGCGGGGGGGAGAGTCCGCCACCCCGCCCTCTACTCTTGGCCGAATCCTTCCGTCTCCTCGATGGCGAAGAGGAGCTTCTCCTTCAGCTGTTCGTAACTCTTGTACGGCGGCAGGTCCAGCCGGTTGAAGCTGAGGGACAGAGAGGTCGAGAGGTCAGGAGGTCAGGAGGAATGCGTCCGGCATCGGTACTAGGACTAGCAGAGTCATACCACACGGCAAAAGCACTCCAACAAAAACCAAACGCGATGATGAATGAATGAATGAATGAATGAATGAATGACAGAACAAAATTAGCGATAACAACTGTAACGCAAGTCGTTTGTTTTTTTTTTTGGAGAGTATCTGGACAGTTCGAGTATGTAATCAATACATTTTTTGTTAAGTTTCATATAGAGCAGGGTAAAAAAAAAATTTGCGCTTAATTTGCGATTAATCGCGAGTTAACTCAGCACACTGACGCGATGCAGCACAAGCACAACCATCACCCCTCCCTGCACACTGACCAAGAAACACAATACACATTTTGTTACGTTTCATATAGAGCAGGGTAAAAGAATATGCACTTAATTTGCGATTAATCGCGAGTTAACTCAGGACACTAACGCGATGCAGCACAAGTATAACCATCACTCCCCCTGCACACTGACCAAGAAACACAATACACATTTTGTTTGTATAGAGCAGGGTTTGCACTTAATTTGCGATTAATCGCGAGTTAACTCAGGACACTAACGCGATGCAGCACAAGTATAACCATCACTCCCCCTGCACACTGACCAAGAAACACAATACACATTTTGTTAAGTTTCATATAGAGCAGGGTAAAAAAAAATTTGCGCTTAATTTGCGCTTAATTGCGAGTTAACTCAGGACACTGACGCGGTGCAGCACAAGCGCAACCATCACCCCTCCCTGCACACTGACCAAGAAACACAATACACATTTTGTTAAGTTTCATATAGAGCAGGGTAAAAAAAAAAAAAAAGCACTTAATTTGCGATTAATCGCGAGTTAACTCAGGACACTGACGCGATGCAGCACAAGCGCAACCATCACCCCTCCCTGCACACTGACCATGTGTGACTGCGGGGCAGCCACGTGTCCTTCCCAACCTTCTCGATGCAGAACTTCTGCGGCCCGTTACTCCCTATGGTGGCGAGAAGGACAAAGTAGCTGCGCGTTACTGCTGGCGGACCACCTTCAGGCCTACGGCTCATCGAGTTCTCCATCCTCTCACTCACCCATGAGTTCGGCGAAGCCGCCCAGGGGGAGCCTGCAGGTTCCCGTCACGAACTGCATGAGTCGCAGTCGCACCTCGTTGTCCACTTCTTTCACCAGCTGGAGGGAGGAAATGACGGCGACACGGCACGGACAGTGATGCAACGTATCGCCAAAACGAGTCTTGGGAAATTTCGTGATTACACGCACACGACAAGAAACAACCTCGAATGTATTTTTCTTACTTTGTCTGATCTACAATAAACAGGGAAAGAATTCCCATTTGTTTGTGTGCTTTTGACGCAGCCAAACCTTTTGAAAATCGCACACACACACACACACACAAATCTCTAGGAAATATTTAAGACAATCATTCAAAATTGAGTGAAATTTTAAGGCCGAATATTTTCCCATATAAAGTTGTATATCAGTGAGAGACCAAGGGTTACATTGCGTGTGTCCTCCATACCTGCCAGAACCAGATGATCTGTTTGCTGTTCCTGGTGTAGTGGCGGTACACAGTGTTCCTCTGCCAGTCCTGCAGGTCCACCTCCTGCATGCCGCACAGCATCACCTGTGGGCATGACGTGAAGGCGGGGCGAGAGGTCAAAGGTCAAGGATGTTCGCGAGAAACAAAAAACAAACATAACACTGCTGTAGCAGAATATGTCAGGCTTATTTTTGCAAGACCTTAATAGTGGAAGCCACTCCATTCACTTGCAATATCAAAAAAAACAAAACAATTAGTTATAAGTTGACACAAGCAAAATCTTCAGATTTCGTTGATTTCAAGAAATATCAAAATTTTTTGCATCATATGACGGGAAAATACCCGTGTAACCCATGTAAATAAAAATGTCAAAAAACAAATACATAGCTTAGTTCAGGAAGTTGACCTGACTGAGCAAAACCAATGTGATTTTTGGATTCAGCACATCAAAATTACCCTATATCAGCTAAAAAAACAGAAACAATAAATTTGTTGTGGACCAGTGTAATTAATAGACCTGTGAGATATATATCTATGTATTTATGTATGTATGTATATACAAATATACATAATATACATACACACGTGTATACATATATATACGTATATACAGGTACTACCCGAAAAATTAGAATATCAAGTAAAAGTTGTTTTATTTTGGCACTTTAACATAAAAGGTGAAACCAACAAATTTTATTGAGCCATTACACACAAATTGACATCTCAAGCAGTTCCTAGTTGTAACTTTGCTGATTAAGATTTTCAGCTTATTAAAACCACAAACCCTGAAAATTCTTATAAAATTTGAGTTGTTTTTTTTTTTAAAGCTGCAAGACCTGATCAGCAAAATCCAAAGACATAAAAACTTGAAATATATTGATTTGCACCTTTTGAAGTTGAATTGCAGAAATACAACAACCTTTTCAGGATATTCTAATTTTCTAGGTAGTACCTGTATGTGTGTATACATACATATATATATATATATATATATATATATATATATATATATATATATATATATACATATACATACATATATATATACATATACATATATATATATATATATACATACACACATATATATACGTATATACATATATATACGTGTATATATATATATACACGTATATATACGTATGTATATATATATATATATATATATATATATATATATATACGTATATATATATATATATATATATATATATATATATATACATATATATATATATATATATATATATATATATATATATATATATATATATATGTACACACACACACACACACACACACACACACACACACACATATAGAGTTGTCTTCAGCGTTCACACAAGACGGGTCCACCAACATCAACAAATTTATGGTATTTCCTGTTTTGCCGACTACCGCAAGGCACAGCCCCACAATAATGAATCCCAAGTGACCGGCTGCCTTCGCTGAAAATTCACACTGTTTTTCTATGTTATTTTCTTTCGGGAGGTGGGGGGGGTAATTATTTGCAGGCATTGCGAGTGCAGACGTGGCTCCACATGAAGGAAGCAACACCTGCCTCTGGGTGTGGGTGCTTCAGCAGCCACTTTTGTGACAGCGTTTCTGCGGTTGCTGGGTGTGCTTGGGAGGACACGGAGGCTCTTAATTACCTGGTAAAATGTTTTCTGGTAAAAGGTCCAGTGTGTAACATCTGGCCTGATTTATGATTTTCACACTGGTGAAAAACTTCACACTGCCCGTAAATACATGAATATAAGTGTATAATTGCAGTACAATAAAAGTCACTTGGTTTCCCTACCCTCAGAATGGTTCTTATTTATATATAAGAATGTACATAAAAAAATAAGTGTCTGGCTCCCAGTTAGCCGACATCTTGCACCACCATATTTCTATGGAAGCCTGGTGTGGACAATCCCGATGCCTGACAGCGCGTTTGGTAGTTGGGGAGAATGGTGGCATCCTCAAATAAACCAAAGAAGAAGAAGAAGAAGAAGAAGAAGAAGAAGAAGGTTCACTGGCAAGCTCAGGAGAGGGAGGGAGGGTGAGCGAAAGAGCACTGCAATCTAAGAATGTAACCTTCACTGGCAAGCTCGCAAGGGTCGTGCTCCCAGGTAGCCGACATCTTGCACCAGCATATTTCTATGGAAGCCTGGTGTGGACAATCAAGACGCCTGACAGCGCGTTTGCTAGTGAGGGAGAATAGTGGCATCCTCATATAAACCAGTGAAGAAGAAGAAGAAGAAGAAGAAGAAGAAGAAGAAGAAGAAGGTTCACTGGTAAGCTCAGGAGAGGGAGGGAGGGTGAGCGAAAAAATGTAACCACTTGATGTTGCTGTTTCATCTTCAAAATTTCAACTTTCAATGGTTTTTATACTTTGTCAAGCGGCTTTCGATGCATTTTTTTTCTTCACGTGCACAAAAGCTGCTATATATAAAATTTGATGGCGCTTCTGCAGCCGCTGCCGCTCACCTCCAGCTCCTTCTCGTCAAAGTACTGGAGCCACTGCAGCGGCACCACCTCGTTGAAGCCGTCCAGGAAGGCCTTGGTCTGGGCCTCCACCCCGCGGGTGAACCTCCACTCCGCCATCAGGCTGCAGGGGGAGACAACGCGTCGTTAGCAGCCGCCATGGCTTTTCGTTTCAAACCCAGCAGATACAGAAGCGGTCCGGTCCGGTTTGATCCGGTTTGGTCTGCAGTTGTATTGCATCCAGATGCTCACGCAAGACCTCTGGTCGGTCCAGTTGTTTTTAACTAATGTATGTAATGTAATGTTTGTTTGTTTTTACTGTAGCACATTTCAGGACCTGTGCTTTCTTTCTTACTTTTTGTGCTTTATTACAGAATGTGAATAATTTTAATACATTTTTCATTAACTTTTAATGTTGGATACATGATGTTTGGAAAAACAACAACAAAACAAACAAACAAAAAAAACAACAACCCCACAACAGCAACAAAAATATGTGGCCATTCCAGCAAAAATCCATTTCACTGGTGATATATTTATTATTGTGATTTCCTCCAAATTCCAAATTATTGGATAGATTTTAGGACTTTCTTGTATTGGAATTTTTCAATATTCGCTAGGAATGAAGCATTTCCATTGGTGGGCGCTACAAATGTGGTGACTTTCAGTCCTGTCGGGTTTGGTTCTCTCCAGTCCAGACCAGTCTGGTCCGGTCTGGATAGTAGACCCCCACCCGATGTACTCCTCCAAATCCAAATTAATGGCTCGCACACGCTAAGATTTACTTTCCTGGGTCTTGGAATTTTTCAATATTTGACAGGATTGGACCATTTCGGTGGGTGCTAGAATCTGGTCCGGTTCGTTTCGGTCTAGCCCAAACAGGTCCGGGCCAGTCTGGTCCGGTCTAGATAGCAGACCCCCACCCGATGTACTCCTCCAAATCCGGTCCGCTAAAATTACTTTCAGTCTGAAAGGATTTGACCATTTCGGTGGGTGCTAGAAGAGTCCCAAACCGGTCCGGACCAGTCTGGTCCGGTCAGGAGAGCCCTACCCGATGTACTCCTCCTTGTTCTCCTCGGTGACCAGCAAGTCGGCGCCGTCGGGCTTGAGATCGTGGAGGTGATTTTCCCCAGGATCTCCATGTCCACCGAGAAGTACATCTCCAGGCAGCAGTCCTCGATGTTGTTGTCCCTGAGGGAGACGTTAAAAAAAAGAAGGAGGCAGGGGAGCTTCTGAAATACGGCCGGCAGTGGAGACTCGCTCTGCAGGCGCGCTCGTAACTCTGGGTGGTGGTGGTGGTGGTGGTGGTGGTGGTGTTTAAAGGCTGCAGCTACCTGATCCAGATGAGCGAGTTGTAGAACTCGGGGTCGATGGACTCCAGGTCCTTCAGGATCAGCTTCTTGTTCAGCATGCGCTTGTAGAAGGGCAGCGAGAAGCCAGTGTCGATGAACTTGCTGTGGAACAGTGCCTGCGGCGACACAGAAGAGCATGATGGGAAAAAAAAAAAAATCCAGCTTCTATAGAATAGAGCAGAATAGATGTACTTTACTGATGCCAAATTGGGAAACTACACTGTTGCAGCACTAAAAACAACACAAAAAATAAACCACAGAGTAAGTACAGTCATGACAGTAATTAGAAGAAACACTCGAGTGCAACCATTTAAGAATAGGTCATTGGTCGCACTCTGACCGATGTATTGTGCAAGAATGAAAACACATTTTAGAGCTGCGTGTGCCTTTTTACATTTTGAAAACCTGCCATTGTAATTGGGGTTGGAAAAATTTGAACTTTTTTGGGGTTTTGATACTGGTTCCAGAGCGACAGAGGTGAGACGTAACCAAGTATAACTACTTCATTACCGTACTTAAGTAGATTTTTCAGGTATCTGTACACTACTTGAGTACTTTTTTTTTCCCCGATTACTTTTGACTTCTACTGTCTCCATTGGTACACAGATATCTGTAATTTCTACTTCTCGTTCTGTGTCTTCTTACTTTTACTTGAGTAACAAAGTTGATTCAGTACTTTTACTTTTACTAGAGTTGTATTTTTTTCTTTTTTTCCCACAAGTACTGTACTTCTACTTTGGTGCAGAATGTCAATACTTCCATTCACAATGCATTTCACTGGTGATTTGAATTTTCATTTCCTCCAATTCCAAACCATTGGCTCGCACACACTGTTAAGATTCACTTTCTTGCGTATCGCGACGCAAACTTGCCATGGCGATGAAGCGGCCGATGAAGCAGAAGTAGGACAGGTGGTCGGGGTTGATGGCCGAGGCCGGGTTGATCTGCAGACAGTAGTTGCTCTTGCCGGCGTACTCGAACAGGCAGTACATGGGGTTGAGGACCTCGTGGGACAGCAGGAAGAACCATTCGCTGCGAGGAGGACGAGAGGCGACAGAGTCAATGGAGGGAACAGGAAAAGAGAATTAGGGGGAATTTGCTTTATTACAGCAAAAATTTAAAAAAAAAAATCAGCTTTATTGGCCAAGTTTCGGTTATTCTCTGATCTCACCACTTAGGTTAAAACATCTCATTTCTGAATAAGTGAAACCAGAGGAAGCAGGTGATGACCCGACGTTTGAATCCGTGGGTGTGATTACCGAGCTAAGCCGCCGTAGTCGAGGCCCTCCTCTCCTCGGAAGATGACGTACAGTCGTCTCCTCAGGTCGTAGGGCTTCAGCGCCATGATCTTCACAAACAGAGCAGCGCAAACAGCAATTAGCTCGAGTGTTTTAATCGGGCCGTGGCAGGCAGGCATGCAGGTGGTGGTGGTTGGGGGAAGCTCACTTGCTGGAAGGAGTCTTCAAACAGCGTCTGCCTGGACACGTTGATCTTGACGTGGCTGGGCAGAGCGTTGGACTGTGGGGGGAGGGGAAGGATGGCGGGGGAAAGGTTAATGGGAAAACGGGCCAGGGCTGCAACTCCCCATTATTACTGCGTGTTCGTCGACTAATCTATCGATTGTGCTTCCGATTAGTCGCGACCATCGTGGTTATTTTTCAGCGTCTGTTTGGGACTTTTTGTTTCGCCTGGCTAACTTGGTTAAATCTGCACGCCTGTGTTACACTGTTGTACATTCTAAAACAAAAATATTAAAATAACACATAAAACATTATTATATTATTATTATATGTGCACACACACATAGATACACATATATGTGTATGTATACATGTGGATATATGTGTGTGTGTATATACAGTATATGTATACATATATGTATTATTTATATATTATATATGTAAATGATACACGAAATCTGATATAATAAAATTGTGTGTGTATATATATATATATATATATATATATATATATATATATAGGTACATATACCTATATCTATTTATCTATCTATCTATCTATCTATACATGTATGTATGTGTATATATGTACACACATATGTATACATACAGTACACACACACACATATATATATACATATACATACAGTACATATATATATATATACATACATATATACATGTATACATACATATTTACATACATACATATATATGTAGACAGATAGATATTTAATATGCCCTACATCACACAGTTGATTCAGTATAAACGCTAATATCAACAGGGGCTGTAATTCACTAATTACTGCCGTAACGTAAAGTACGCCTTTACGAAAGTGAACTAGCCCCCGCTAAGCTAGCTTGTTCCCCGATTTTTCCAACTGATGACCTTACGAAAGGTACCCGTTACACACTTGCGTCGAAAGGCTGACGGTTAATTGGCAAACAAGCATGTAATTGAGAAAAAATATATATCTTCAATTAACTAGGGGAGAAGTGAGACGGCGGCAGAGTGAGCGAGCGAGAGAGAGAGAGAGAGAGAGAGAGAGTGAGGAGACACCGACCTGGCACAGGTAGCGAAAGTGCGCCAGCTTCCACCTGAAGCTGCGCTCGTAGGCAATCTGGGGACCTTTGGTGCTACTGGGGAACAAGACAGGGTTTGTCAAAGGAAGCAGGGGAGCACAATGAGAGACATTCAGGCTTTGACGTGGAACCTGTCCAGTTCAGATCCTGCGGCGTTTCCTTGCAAAATGGGAATTTTTTTTTTTTTTTTGGGGTCGTCGTCGCAATTTCGTCTTACACAGAGGACTTCCCGGTGCGAGGGTCGCTGAAGGTGGTGGTCCGGGTGTTGTGGTCGACAAAGTAGCGGACGCCCTCCCTCGTGTAACGGATCTCCCAACCTTCGGGCAGGGGATCCTCATTCTGCAGCCTGCAACACGCACACGCACATGTGTTGTCATTTTTTGGTGCCTGGGCTTGAAAGCTAAAGGAGCATAAAAAGATGGACTTGGACGCAAAGCTCCGGCCTCTCGTTGGTTCCAATGCTTTGTTTGTTTGTTTGTTGCGTTGCCTCAAAAGATTAAGGCTGCCCATCGGAAAGGAGGTCAAATCCTATTTTTTTCCCCCCACACTAGATTATCTTGACAAAGCCACGACAACACGTAAACACGTCTAAATGGGCATTACTGGCACCGATCTGTTCATCCTATTGTGCCGTCGGGCCAGTCAACACGCTTATTGGTGGTTTCTGAATGGGGGGAGGGGGGGGGGGGCTCTGGGATTTTGAAATGCTGTTACAGATAGGAGGTCCAACCCAGGCGCCGAATCGTCCTTGTTAAATAAAAAAAGAGTCGCTGTGAACTGAGACAATCTCAAAGATGTGACTCGGGTCGACCGGCGACGGGCGACGGCTCAAAACGCAGTTAATGGGCCGGTTGAACAAAAACGAAGACGGCTGTAGTCTGTGACCAGAGGGCGTGTGCGGAAAAGCAGCATCCAGGATGACAATCGAATCCATTTAACCGGCGACTAATGGAGACAGACGGATAAAATAAAGCGGGAAAAAAAAGAACACCATTTTGTCTCACCCTTGCGTTCGGGGGTCTTCCCACTGCGTCGTCTTGGTGTTGTGGTTGACAAAGTACACGCGGTCGTTGGAGTCCACGCGCCTCTCTGCGGTCGACGCGGAGCGAAGTTTGCAATGCCGGAAAAGAATCATGGAACGGAATTGAGTGTCGGGCGATTTTCCCAAACCCATTTGAATTTCTTTTTTTTTTTTTTTTTTTAAGAAGACAGACTGGTCTTACCCCAACCGGGCGGCAGCGGGCCCAGAGGATCGTTCTCTGCGGACATCATCGACGCCTGAAACCCAAGGGAGACAGGCTGGTTGAGGGACATTCAGAACACCTGGACGCTCCCAGTGTGGCCCAATACATCCGCTGAACGAAATGCAGCAAAACGAA
>CM020520.1:14167500-14200000 GCA_009823395.1 Thamnaconus septentrionalis
CGCTATATATATATATATATATATATATATATATATATATATATATATATATATATGTATATAGGTAATAGAAATTATTTAAAACATTTCAGAAGAAGTTTAAAATTTCAAAAAATTTAATAAAAAAAATTCAGAGCTCATTTGTCCCAAAATATGTGATTGATTGATTAAAAAGAAAACACAGTCACCTGTCGTCGTCCCGGCGTGATCACCATTAGCTGGCCGGTGGAGCGGGGAGCAGCTGGCCGTGGCCTCTCCGTTGATGCCGTGGCTCAGGGCCGAGCTGCAGGAGCTGGAAGGCACCTCGCCATCCACACTGTTGGAGGCCGAGCAGGAAGCCGAGCGGGGCCCCAACCCTGCACCGTTCGACGAGCTGCCACAGGAGAGAGCACAAGTTCACTCGGTTAGCTAGCTAGTTCAGCATCCGGCGTCAAAGCCATGACTGCCAGATACTTCCGAATAGGGATGCACTGATACCAGTATTGGGTATCTGCACTAACACCAGTATCGGGTATCGGTTCCGGGTATAAGCACCGATATCAGCATTGGGTATTGGTACCAGGTATCAGTACCGATACCAGTATCGGGTATCGGTGCCAGGTACTGCACTGATACCAGGTATTGTACAGATACCAGGTATCGTACCAATACCAGTACAGATACGATACCAGTATCGGGTATCGGTGCCAGGTACTGCACTGATACCAGGTATTGTACAGATACCAGGTATCGTACCAATACCAGTACCGATACGATACCAGTACGATATCCAATACTGGTATTGGTACCTGTATTAGTAACTGATATCTGATCAGTGTCTGATATAAATGTCGGGGTTGAGTACTCTACTCGTACTCCGATACCAGTAGCATATGTATGCATATGACAATTTTGTTAAATGTACTTGAAACTTGTTTCATAAAAACATGTTGAGGAATGTTGATCAAATGACAACATCGGTGGGAAAATGAAACAAAAATCAAAGTAATTCTATAATGTGTAAATGATGTAAATCATGCGTGAACATAAGCACGTTATCAGAAAATTGCTTTTTGGGAACTTTATCAAAGTGGCAACTGACGCATTTACACATAGGCAGATAAAATGTGTCGCAACACCATTTTATCTGACAAAACAAGGCGAGGTGAAGGCTAGGTTAGGAAAGTTAATCATGCTGAAGTGATGTCCGCAGATTTCCAACAATGCCTAACTTGGAGCTTTAGAGGGAGGTAATTCCTCCTGAATTCCTGAAGTGTCTTCAGCGTTAATCTTTTATATTGCACCTTTTTCTTTTAAATCTTGTAAACAGTAACGTATTCACAACAAATACCAGAACAAAAAGTAAAACAACTTGCTGTGTAAGCAGTAATTTAATGCTGAAGACAGATTTTGCCTTTAAAAAAAAAAAAAAAAAAAAAAAAAAAATAAAAATAACAATGATTATAAAAAAAATATATACTGTATATCAAATGAAAGTACAGTCATTTCACATGTTGTCTAGACAATGATTTTCCAGACATGGAGGAAAAACTAACAGAAAGCCTCGAGTTAGGAAAGTAGACCAAATCGCTCACAAACGGCCCACTGTGTACTTTCGAGTCCACAATAATCGGTTGTCGAGCCTCTCTAAGGACCCTTAATTTTACTGCCTTTGATGATGAGAGAAAAGGTCCAGCAAAATCCCTTGTGCCTTTTCTCTTTGACAGGTTACGGAAAAAGAAGAAGAAAAGAAAAGCTGTTGTTTCAAAGAGCACTTATTTGTGTCCTGCAGCCCTGCGAGCGACTGCAATGCAGCGAGAAACCAGAGAGTCGCTACCCTGCCCCGCCACCCCACATGAACGTCCTGCTCGTAACGCTGAGCCCACATTCTCGCTCGGCGGTTTTCCAATAAAAACCAACATTAGCGAAGTGTGAAGGATAATAGGGCTACGGCAGCACAACGAGACTAGTCGAAAAAGCCATACACACATGCAGATATACTGTATATACATGCATATGTACTGTATATATATATACACACACATACATACATACACATATACACACACATATATATAATACATATATATATACACATACACACATATATATATATACACATATGTATTTTTACATATATACACACATATATGTATATATACATACATACATATGTATACATATATACACACATATATGTATATATACACACATACATACATACATACATACATATATACATATATACACACATATATGTATATATACATACATACATACATACATACATACATACATACATATGTAGACATATATACACACATATATGTATATATACATATATAAAGATAGGGCCACTGTCAGGTGGGCTTCCTTAAACAATGGTGGTGCAAAATGGCTAACTGGGAGCAAGACCCTTATTGATCTGTCTATATATATATTCTTACAGATATTTGAGTACTGATCTAAGGGGAGGAAAACCAAATTAATTTTATTGTACTACCATTATACAATTTTATTAACGTATGTATGGGTGGTTCATTAAGCATTCAACAACATAAAAATCCTAAATCAAAACAAATTTTACACAATGGACCTTTAAATTGTTTTGAGCGTGACCCGTCGTAAAGTTACAGCGTGTAATACAATGCCTCTCGATGACGAGCGTGTCGAGTTCGGCGTGTAGTTAAGACGTAATTCAATGTAATTCAAATATTTTTCGTCCAGATCTATAGAATCTTTAGCTAATTGATCGTGTGGGACTGGGATGGGGGTTTAAAATGGGACCTGGATCATATTTCTTTTTTTTTAATTATTATTCTAGTCTAATCATCTACCTGTTGGCAGCCCTCGAGGAGGACGAAGACGAGTCCCCGTTTTCATGGATGGCATCGCCGTTCTGCTTGACTTCTGGAAAACGGGTTGAAAACGACCCAAAAAAAAAAAAAAAAAAAAAATAACAGTCAGGTTTTTTCAGACGTTTCAAAGTAACATCTTGCGCAACAAGAGTCGGTCTAATACTCACTGGTGCCATTTGCGGCGTTGCCGTTGGTGAGCGTCGCCGGCTCCTCCTGCTCGCCGGCCGTGCTCAGCTTGTTGAGGTGGACCGTCAGCTCCCCGACCGACACCAGGGCGCCTTTCTGCTCGGCGCTCAGGTGCAGCACCTCCTTCACGTTCTCCACTTGGCGGCGGCGGCAGGGGGGAAAGCAAACAAATTGGCGTCAGCCATTGGTGTAGCCTCTACGTGATAACGCAGGTAAAGCGCCTGTATGACCGCTAGGAAAGGTCCCGAATGACCGTACGACCGCTAAAAAAAAAAAGCTATTTTACGACTTACTGATTATTAATATCATTTCTTTAACTTCAGCAGGCCCGGATTAAGAAGCTTTAATGGGCCACATGTGGCCCCCTCGGGCGTAGTTTGCCCTACCGTCGCTCTCGTGTGTCAGTTGCGATGTTTTTGGACGCGTGGATTGGCCATATGGCACGGACACAGACTGTCACAACATTTCCCATATCCACACAGGACATAATCCATGTCCTAATTATTTACTATTATTATTATATTCTGGAGTGTTAAACGAGGGCCTGCCGCAGAAAGATAGCAGGGACAGAAGAGTGAATCATCGCTAGCCGTCAACCCAACAGGGAGCACGGCAGCAAAATCCACGTGTGATTCAGCAAGTACAGCCGAGCCAAGCACCCTCGTGAAATAATATTCAAAGATGGTCATCATTACGTTTCCCATTGTGCTGCTCCAAGGCCTTAGACAGGTCTAAGGTGGCTTTGCCAAGCAGAGTATCTGTCTTCAGGGTGTTGTGGCTCCATACTTTGAAATCCACCTGCGTGCGCGGCGTTACATTCCTGTGACGAAACAAAAGCAACACACGAGAGACACAATTTTTAATCAAAGTCACGAAAATCACATATCAGATATATATATATATATATATATACACATATATATATATACATACATACATATATATATATATATATATATATATATACATACATACATACATACATACATATATATACATACATATACATATATATATATATATATATATATACACATATATATACATATATATATATATATATACATAAATATATATATACATACATACATACATACACATATATATGTATATATATCGCGATATTTGGCCGTCACACGCAATATTTTTCACAATATAGATAATAGAACAGTCGTTACAGCAGCCTTTTTTCCCTATACTTTTTCATTTTTAAGAGGAAAATGGACGTGGGACAAGACCCGTGCGTGCATGCAGCATTTCGTTACACAGACACAAAAAAAAAAACTAGCTAGCTAGCTCGCTCATTTGGCAACATTTTGGCTTTAAACCCTGGGCAAAATGCACTCAGACTCCCTCCCATGTTCCCCTGCTCGCTAAAGTCAAAAAAATATTGGACTCCAGTGTAGTTTTAAAGTTTGCTAATTTGTTTCGGCCAGGTCACATGGAATAGAGGCTAATAACCATTTTTTAAACAAAATATCCTACAATATGATAAAAAGATATGGTAATAAACTGCCGTTTTTGTGGCGCAAGTGTGGGAAACGCAATTTCGCAAAAACTCTGCTGACATTCAGCCACGTAGCCTAGAAGCTAATAAACAAAGCTCAATTTAGAAAGAAAAATTAAATAAAACAAATTGTATTTTGCGCCAGGGCGGACACGCCGGTTTTGCAGATTTTTTGCGCAGCTCGCCGCCAAAAATGTTGGCTCCAGAAGTCTGAGTCTGGTGAAATCTTGGCCTCTTTTTACGCCGAACAAGCCCGACAATGACGTGTGGGGGGCGCTTGGGGTCA
The DNA here is from genome assembly GCA_009823395.1 of Thamnaconus septentrionalis. Classification (NCBI taxonomy): domain Eukaryota; kingdom Metazoa; phylum Chordata; class Actinopteri; order Tetraodontiformes; family Monacanthidae; genus Thamnaconus; species Thamnaconus septentrionalis. Next base: position 14,172,317 of record CM020520.1, read on the forward strand.
AAATCAGCCGGAGAGAGAGAAAAATATCTAATACCTCATCTTTCATGAGAAAAAAACATATCCACGAGGCAAACGCATGATGGAAAACAAGGCTCCGTTACATCTCATTAGCAATAATTGCCAGCGTTTCACATGTTCATTTACTTGTGGTGTCCTGACACACACAAAGAAATATATAGCTATATAATTCAGGGTTCCTACAGGTTTCTTCAAATGAAATTCAAGTCTTTTTAAGACCTTTTTAAGACCATGTATATCAAAAATGAATACCGGTTTCTCTGCCTATTTCACAGCTCCACCGGCAAAGAGAAATGAAATCCTTGAATTTCAGAACATTCATTTATTCAACAAACAAAACAGCTAGCTGGCTAGCGCCTGCTGCTTCGGGCGCATTAGCAGCTAGCTGGCGGGAACCTTCTTGCACGCAAAAACGTTGTCCGACGTTGGTTTTAACCAATTCCGAAAAAGACATTTTCCGAAAAAGACATTTCCCCATGTTCCCAGCATGAATTAGCTAGCTGCTTGCCTTGTTGTTTGTGTCTGTGTTGTGATGCTGTAGCGTGCTTCTTTTTTTCTTTTTTCGTAACCGGCGGTTGGCATCCAGCATATTGGTGCATTGATGAGAAGTTACATACAGCACAATTTTTAAGACCCGGATAGCAAAATTCAAGTCTTTTTAAGGGTATTATTTCCAAATTCGCCAAATTCAATGCTTTTAAGACTTTTTAAGACCCCGCGGGAACCCTGACAATCAAACTGCGGGCCAAATTTGGGCCGCGACCAGAGTTTTTGGCACCTATGGCTTGGAATGAAAAAACACAACCTCCCCGACCCAAAACAAACAAACAAACAAACAAACAAACAAAAACCACAGAGAGGGAGAAGGAGTGGCTTCTTACAGGAGCAGCGCCTCGTCCCACTTGGGGCTGGAGGAGCTGTGGGACTTGGCCGTGCGGCGGGACTCGCCCTCCGCTGTCACCTCCACATAGATGGCGGTGCCGAAAAGGCTCTTCTTCCTCTTGATCTTGCCGCAGGACACTGGGGGAGGGGAGGGGTTGGGGTGCGGCGACACGGAGGATTGGTCAAAGTGGGAACGCTGCGGCGTTGACACATCGTTACGATGCGACGGCACTCTTTTGACTTCGGCAAAAAGTCACTTGTTTATACCGAACGTCACATGCCGAACGACTACCGAAGCACCAAGGACCCACAACAGTCGGAGTTGTGTTCGCTGGCAGCGAATCGCTGCCTCATAAGTTCGGACCTTATAGCGATTTTAACGCTGCTAGCGTGTTGACATCGGTTGAGTGAAGCTGTCAACAAGCTGACAAAATCATTCTAAGCCCTATTAAGATGTTTTGCGAAAAACAAAATAAAAACACTAGTAGATAAATAAAGGGTCTTTCATATTAATTCATGCTTCATTTCGCTTTTATCTTAAGATTAGCCTAGCCAATAAAAAAAGAACAATTTGTGTCTAATAAATCTGATATGTTTATTATAATACATATCATTTTTTAATAATTGTTTGTTTGTGGAAAAACACATGAAAGATTAAAAAAAAAAAATATCGCAAATTAAATCGCAATCGCAATATTGAGGAAAAAAAGAAAATCGCAATTAGATTATTTTCCAAAATCGTTCAGCGCTACTATGGCCAATGACAAATGACCGGGCCCCCGGGCCATAGTTTTTTCAACATTTTTTTTTTTTTACTTTGAAAAAAATCCAACAACACACCACCAAACAAAAATATTTTTTACAAAATGACACTTTTTCACCCAATAACGACAATATAGCCTCTTCATTTATTTCTACACACTACACAGTGTGAAACCTGTTTAGATGGAAACAGGCCTTTTGAATCACAGCCACTCCGCAATGGAATGCTGCGATTCATTCTTTTAGATCAATTGAACAAAATAGGATCATTTTTCAAGGCACACCTGACATTATCTCACCGTGTTTTCGAGCGCTGAATTTTGGGTGCCGCGGAATAAATTTGGGTCCTGCGACTCCTGACTAGAACACCCAACTGAGTGAGTGTTTGTGTGTGTGTGTGTGTGTGTGTGCGTGCGTGCGCACTCACCAACGGCATGGAGCTGTGACGTTCCGCTGTGGTTATGGCTAGACTCAGCTCGAGATGAGGCCGTGGCCATGTCACAAACCACAGTGGGAAACCTTCAGGGGCCACAAGGACAAATATTCAAGACAAACATTGGACTGGCAGGAGGAGCATACGAGTAGGAATCAAGCCGTCAGGAAATCGTAAAAATGCTTTAAAAAAAAAAAAAAAAAACGGGGAAAGAAATTCTGCCCCTTTGACTTGCCGCGCGTCAACGGCTCTCTTTTAACTTGCATTTTTGTATATTTGTAAAATCTTATTATTTAACTTTCTAGATTCTCTCTTTTTTTTTTTTTCACTTTCTCTATTCCGCTTGATGCACAACCACGTCGGGTTTTTGCCGCACAAAAATTTCACCGACACGCAACAAATAAAAATCTTTGAATCTGACGTTTACAAAAAACAAAAAAAAAAACAAACGTAAAGCAGGAAACAGAAATCTACACTCACAAGTGGCGTGCGCTGCAGGACCCTTTGGTTCAGCCCACTCCGTGTCCCATGATTCCCCTGAAAGAGAAGTGAGCGTCAGGATCAGGCCATCGCGTGCGCTCCGCTGCGGCATCAAGACGGATCAAACTACAGCGATTATTTTTTTTTGTTTGTGCACCGTGGAAAAACTACGCGAGACCGTTGCCAGATTGACATTAATTCAAAAAGAAATTATGAATAAATAAATTAAAATATCTATCGAGTAAGAAAGGAAAAAGGGTAAAACAAAAAAGTTAGGGTTAGGTAAAAAAAATAAAAAAATTGTATATATATATTTTTTTTAATTTTTCTCTGTGTGTCGTTAATGATGGTGCAAAGCAATTCGGAGACAGAACAACTAAATCAAGCCAGCAAGTAAAGTCGGAAAGTTTGCTCTTCACTACTGGTCACCACTCGTTGTCTCATCATCTCCTCTCCACCAGTACGGGCAAAAAGTCGAGCCAGAGGGGCCAAAGGGCAAAGGTTAAGGTCACGGGTGGCAGCATCGCAAATTCTGCAATACGAGTTTCGCACGTGGAAGCTGTTAATTTTTTTTTTTTTTTTAGCATTCATAACTTTTAATGGCCCTGCGATGAACTGGCGACTTGTCCAGGGTGTCACCCTGCCTTTGCCCTAAGACAGCTGGGATAGGCTCCAGCAGACCCCCGTGACCCTGAATAGGAATAAGCGGGTATAGAAGATGAATGAATGAATGAATGAATGAATGAACTTTTAATGCTCTGCACCAAAAGCGCCAGGTTGGAAACGTTTGGTGACGGTTACCTCCATAAAGCTTTCTACGTTTCACTTTAACGCCGAATTCAGAAGAAAACTGGCCATGTATCCACTTCCTGGAAGCGGCGATAAAGTTCAATACGCTCGCCCGGTGGTTTCCGGAATGGGCGAGCGGGTTAGCCGCTACCACCGCGCTGTAATGATGTCGCAAACGCTTTGTAGAGCCTCCGTGTTCGATTGCATGAAGCCACTTGGCGGAAGTGAGGAGTTTGCATTTAAATTTTTTTTTTCAAAAATTTAAAGCAAAAACTTCAAAAGTTTGCTTAAAATTCACTTTGGAAATACAGTAAAATTCAAGTGAAAAGAGAGGAAACGGTCATTTGTCATTGGATTTGTGATGGTGCTGAATCAATGCCTACGCGGCAGATTTCGATTTGACTCGATGTTAAAGGGGCCGGTGTGTACGCTGTAGTGACCCCTAAGGGTAAGAAAGCGTGCATACTGGTGGGAAACCTTTGCACTGTACGTTTTAATCCGACGGCATTTGATTTCGCAATGCGCGGCTTTGCGCTAAATGCCACGCCGTCAGTTTAAATTCAGATGCCGAAAAAAATATTGCGATCCATTGGACGACCCTGCGGCGAGCAGGTGATTTCTGTCGCAGCCCGCAAACTTTTTTTTTTTTTTTTTAAAATCTCATCAGCAAATTCCATGCGGTGAAAGGTCACCTCAATGTCGACACCTGTTTTCTGATGTCCCGCTCGATCCGAGATCTCTCTTCTCGCACCAGCTGTCACGTCGCCGTAAATCACCAAATCCCAAACAGATCCACGCCCCCTAAGCTTCTTTGCTGTTTGTTTTCGTTCACATAAATGCTCGTTATTATACGAAAACACACACCGCCCTGTGCCCAGAGGCTATATGTGCATGTTGCACAACATTCACTTTATGTTTTTGCTGGTGCCAAAGTAGCCAAAATCCGTGTGTAAATCGTGAAAATAGACTTGCTTCAAATGTCGCCCCGGTATAAACAACCTCGGCGATGGCAAAACAGCTCTTCCCTCTGCCTGAAAGCAGCAGAACTGCCAAACTTGTCAAGATCGGAAATAAAATTGAGATCATTCAAATGACAAAAATGACCCGTTAAGAGTTTAACGGCAGCTGCTGCTGCTGCTGCGGCTGCGGCTGCGACCGTCCCTGCTCAAGACCGGTCCTATTATCTCTGCGGTGGCGTCAGACTTTTCTCAGTCTCCAATGTCAAATGACAAAGCATAATGGTTGTGTGTGTGCGTGTGTGTGCGAGAGAGAGAGAGAGAGACGTCGGTGAAAAGTCGGAGCTCAATGTCAGATTGTAACGTGAGCAACGAAAACATTAATCTCCCCCGCTACCCCCCCAAAAAAACACAAAAAAACTAGCGCCTCTACATAACTGACAACGGTTGTTATTTGCATTATGAGACACATATTGCACTGATGCTTCACAATGCCTGGCTTATCCTTGGCACAATTGACTGTCTTTTGCCCATCTGCTCTTGTTTGTCAGTTTGTCGTGTACAGATTGACTTTAACGTTTCTTGTAATTACCGTGTGGTTTATTTTTTGTATTGTTTTTAGTGTTGCAACAGTGATTTTTTTTTTTTCCTCCAAATTTGGGATCAATAAAGTAGATCTACTCTATTCTGCAAGAACTTTATAATGTAAAGAGAGAGAGAGAGTGAGAGAGTGTGTTTGTTGGCCATTTGTATTTAAGGACACACAATTGAATTCAATCATTTTAACAGTTTATTTTCCTAGATATGATAGAAAGTGGGGTTGAGTTTTGATTTTTTTGTCGAATAAATTTGGTTGCGGGTCCTGACTGGCAGACTTGCATGAACGTGATGTTGCCGTCTAAAAATAATAATAAAAAATATCCCTAAATGATGCTGCAGTTGAGCAACTGAAAAAAAACAATTGGCTTGCGCACGATTCTTCAATGACGAAAGAGAAGAAATGAGTCAAGTCATAAAAAAAAAAAAAGAGAAGCAGTAAACGGAGTGCAAAGGTTGTGGGAGGGAGGAAACGCATCAAACGCTCTCAAAGTACCAACTGGAACGTCTTTTCACAGGGAAGTGGAAGAAAGACTAGCCAATCATTTCTCTCTGCCATGGGAGCCAGAAGACCAGGCACAGGCAAACTACGGCCCGAGGGGCCACACGGGGCCCGTTGAGCTTTTAAATCCGGCCCGCCTGAATTTGAAACTATATTAATAAAACCTTATTAATGTTTTAGTTTTTGTGGCATTTTCTGCCACTCTGATGATGATTATGATGATATCGTGAAGAATAACATAACTCTAAATGACTTTTACATGGCAGGAACTGTTAGCACTAGAAAAAAAAGCTGCATTTGTGTTTTGTGTTTTAAGAGTCACTTCATCAATCAGCGTCAAAGACGCATTTTGATGGAATTTTGCTTTGGTTCATTTTCGATTGACATTAAAGCAACAACTTTTGTTTTTTTTTTTTTACATATTTCATGATTGATGTTTTTAATTGATGTTTTAATCCTGATGTCTTAAATTCTTGATTCTGTAAGGTTTCCTTGGGTGTCTTGAAAGGCGCCTACAAATAAAATGTATTATTATATATATATATTTTTTCCTCCCTCCTATGAGGTGGGTCACCAAAACACTCCATCCATCTGCTCCTGCCCCCCCTCTCTGTCACATTTTAGAAGCCACTGTGGCCCACCTGTCAAAAACCTTTCCTAGTCCTGGTCTCGCTGGGCTAGGGGTGGTTCTAGGTGGTTTTGGGGTGGTTCTGGTGGTGGTTCTAGGTGGTTTTATGAGGTTCTGGGGTTGTTCTATGTGGTTCTGGGGTGGTCAGAGCCCAGGCATGGGCAAACTACAAAACTGCAAACTATTTATTTTTTTTTTTATCCTCCTATGAGGTGGGTCACCAAAACACTCCATCCATCTCCTCCTGCCCGACCTCTGTCACATTTTAAAACCCACCGATGCCCCACCAGTCAAAAAGTTTGCCCACTCCTAATCTAGACGAATATTAACTATTCCTCATTACCGAAACAGCAAGTTTCAAGCGCAGCGCGGAAGGGCTTTGACTTAAATGTGAGACAAAAAAAACAAAACATCTGTGTTTTGCCCAACACCTTAACACAAGACCTTGAAGAAAACAAAATATGACGACAACACTAAAAGTTTCATGGGGGAAACAGTTATGTCATGTCCTGTTTGAGAAGTTCAGTCAAGTAGAAATCCAGTTCCTCAGGCATAAAGAAGCAGGGCACCTTGGTGACATTTCAGAGGATGGTGGTCAAAACATGTAGCCTCTTAAAGTGTGTGATATGCTTCGCAAGCGTTCGCCAACTTTGCAGTCTCCCGTCACAGCGAAGGTTATCTTCCGAGTAACCGTGACTTGGTTGTAGAACGAAAAGGCCTGGTTTAAGTGTCCAAATCGAAACAGCGGAAATGTTTCTCTATTGTGCTGAAAGATAAGGGCCCGAAGTCACTGGATATTTCACAAAGTTGCCCCTTTGTGCCAGATAGAAGACGAACGCTGGCAGTAGTTTGCTACGACAGCTTTACCAAACATCGCGCTAGCTTTCGAAAAGCTAAGTCGGGTAGACGGCGGAAAATCTTGTAATTTCGCGTTTGTGCGTCACAGCTCGACTTCGCTACTTGCAAATCAAAGTGATGGTACAGCGAAGGCATTCGAGGAGGCACCGCGTTGCAATAACAGGCAACCACACGCCAGGCTCATGTCGTTTAAACAACTTGGTGGTACCCGGACGCGGCTAATTTAGCGGGCTGAAGCTAACGCAGTTAGCCGTGTCGTCCAATCGCTGCCAGTTAGCCGGCTAACAAACATAGTTTGGGGGTGGGGGGGAATGTGCTAGTGATCAGGCGGTCCGGTGCTAGCAGTCGGACAGTTTAGTGAACTGCTTGAAAGACAGGGTCCAATTCCAGTTAGTCGACGGCGAAAAAAAGAAACAAGTGGCTCGTAAGGGTTCGACTCATAAAAGCGGGCGTGTATTTACCTTGTGTGGCGCCGCACTCCAGCTCCAGCTGCTTACGTCTCTGCGGCGTTACGGTTGTCGGTGAAAAAGCCCAACCGCGCAGGCCTCCACAGTCGGCTACGGCTCTCTGGCCATCTCTGAAGGAGCAGGAGTCAGCCAGGGAGCGAAAACATACGGGCGACAGGCGCGCCACCTCAAATATCGCTGTGTAATAACAGGGAATTCGACAGTTCGCTATTTACATGCACACATTACATTGCTGTTTTTTTTGGAAGAATTCTCAAGTTTGTTGTGGTTTTTTTTTCTTTTTCAAAAAAAGGTGTTGTTATTATTAATTTTTTTTTTTAACTTGGAAAAAATGCGTTTTTGCAAGACCATAAAGAAAATATGTGAATTTTTGGATATAGTAAAACCTGGGAGCTTTTTCTTTCTTTCTTTCTTTCTTTAAATAAAATGTCACTGTTTTTTATTGAGTTGTCGACTGAGAACAATGCAAAAAATGAATTGTGGAGAGGTATCATGCAATATATTCAGTATTTTGCTAATTTTGCCTTTTAATACTCCCTTTGCCTTTGTTTTGTGCCACAAACTTTTGATTGACACACTCAAATAAAAACCCTAAATCTTGTTGTACATACAGTATGACATCAAGGCACCCACCTTCTGAATCTTTCTGTGGATGCGTTTGAAATGTCTTTTTCTTCACATTCCTGTGTGTGGTGTACCTCCTTCAAGCACTACAGAGTGATTATTACGGGGATGAATGAGGGGGAAAAAAATAGGTTTTGTAATTGCAAGGTCAAATGGCCTGTTTATTGACTTTCACTCCAACTAAGTGCACGATATTACAATTGTCACCAGGTTCCGCAGGGAGTGAATGTAATTTATAAAATAGGAAAAAAAATAATTCTGCTTTTGTCGCTTTAACGATATTAACAGAGATAAAACATCTCCGACAAGAAAATCCTGTACTGTGTTTTGTGTGTGTGTGATATTTTCTCCCTGCATGCCTGATTCTATTTCAAAGATTTTTCATAAGTAGGCTGGTGAGCACTCATTTCAAAATTGAAATAGCAGTCAAAAACAGAAACAAAAAAAACCCTGTTGGCATGCTGAGGTTCTGGGGAAGAACCAATGTGTTTTCATACGCGGCGAGGAAAGACCCAGCAGTCCCCAAATGTTGAAGTGGAAATAACTCACTTCCTGCTTGTCCAAATTCAAAAATTTGAGTTACGTCGGCAGGTGTCGGTGGGGAGGGGGGGGGTGCGGTCGCGCCGGCTCCGTCCCTACAGCGCTGCTTGCAGCTTTAATTTTTAATGCACTCCCTCAGCATGTAATTTTTTTTTTTTAAATATATTCTTCTTAAGTTACATCAATTCCAAACTTTTTAATCTTCCACTCGCAAACATGAATGCAAAACCAATTCGAGCCCTTCCATTATGAATAATTTGTTTAGGTCCAGACATTCTGTAAAAGCTCAGCCTGATTTGTATCACACGTCTTGCTTATTTTGGCCAAGGCCAGTCTCCTGCGCGGAGAGGCTGCCAGCATTAGCTCGTTTTGTTCGCACCACCCCTCGATCTGCCCGTGCCAAAAATGATCCTCACTCCACAGCTTCCCCTCGGCCACCTGCTGACCTGACTCGCTCGCTCCAGCTCACCACCAGACAGAAGCGCAGTCATAAACTTATTCGAACGGTCTCCGTGCGTTTGCTCCAGCTCTCTGTGTTTTTGGATGTCGTGTCGTTTTAACGTTTAAAACCCCAGCGGCGCGGAGAATGTTCCATTTATGACCTGGACCCTTCAAAAAAACACACACATAAAGCACGTTAACACTTCTCTTCATAGTCTTTATACGCTGACCCAACATCGTAAATGGCACGTTGTAAAAAGTATTTTTAAATAATAAAGTGTCATCCAAACATCCCCATTGGGGAGTTTGGCATTTAAAGTTGATGCATTGTTGTTTTTTTCCAAGTTCCTGCCCTCTGAACAAGAATCAAGGGCTCCTCTGAGTGATTTATCCACCAACAAGGTTACGACCAGCAAGATTTCTGAGGGAAAAAAAATCTCCTCAGGATCCTCATTGTTGCTACCCAAAAAAAATCCATTGCAAGCGTCACAAAACTCAGCTCCACAAAATAATTGATGGTCAATAGAAGGCATGCTGACACATCACAAAGTTCATCATAAAAGCCCTTATTTTGTAATGTGTCACACATGTAATCAGCACCACGGAAGTATTTTCAAAATAAACTGAGAACAAAAGTGCATATCAAAAAAAATAACTGTGTTTTGTTGCATTTGGTACCATACAGATATGATATCTGTTTTACTGGGCACCATGCCGGGAAAGCAACATGACAGCAACTTTGAAAGATTTGGCAAAATTTCTCAGTGTTTCTTTGTTGTTTAGTAAATATGCAACATCCCGTGTTTTTGCAGCTGGTTGTGTTGTCATCCATCGGGATTGCCAGGAACCCCATGTACTTCCCAAGAGGACAGACTTTTGGCTTGTCGGCTCAAATCTAGCCCGAAAGTCTCCTTTTTCTGCTTCCTTATCATTTTTGTTACTATTGTTATTCATTTTCTTTGGATTACTTTGACATATTAATTTTCCATGGTGTGTGAATTCTTTGAAACAAATGTCAATAACCAAAAACATAATTTTGTGAACAACCTTAACTGAATGTCAGTACTCAACAATACCAGGGTGCTTGTGAGGGCTGAGCAGCATCTGGGCCCTGTAACACATTTCAGTTTTGCAATCGCCACCACATCACTGACTATCCATCATTGACGAAATGAACAGGATAGCTCCACAAAAGTGACTTTGCGATGCCATATGCATTGAACTCGCATTACGGTATTACCGTGAGCAGCATTGTAGCACACTCACGGAAAAAAATGCATTTTGGAACTCGAACTTTGGACCGATATTAAGGAAAAATGCAGGTGATGTTCAACATGTTCAACAATTCTTTCGTCAGTGTCATTCATTCATCATCATCTTCTATACCCGCTTATTCCAATTCAGGGTCACGGGGGTCTGCTGGAGCCTATCCCAGCTGTCTTAGGGCGAAGGCAGGGTGACACCCTGGACAAGTCGCCAGTTCATCGCAGGGCCACATAGAGACAAACAACCATTCACACTCACATGCACACCTACGGACAATTTAGAATATTCAATTGACCTCACATGCATGTTTTTGGAGTGTGGGAGGAAGCCGGAGAACCCGGAGAGAACCCACGCAGACACGGGGAGAACATGCAAACTCCACACATAAAGGTCCCAGGCCCGGGCCCCGGAATCGAACCCACGACCTTCTTGCTGTGAGGCGGCAGCGCTAACCACTGCGCCACCGTGTCGCCCCTTTCGTCAGTTTATCACCGACAAAGCACAGATCGCGAAAATGAGAACCAAGCTCGGAGAAAGCCATCACGTTGTAAAACGCAGGACGTTAATGTGTCTGACGTGAATAGTGGAGTCGGGGACGAACAATCCTCACAGCCAATAGAGTGTTTGCCTTGACATGCACTCCCCTGGTGATGGACGACTGAGGCCAGGTGGGGAGCCAGCGCGCTCCGCTGGAGTGCTGATGAGAGGCAGGTGTGTTCAGGGAGAGTGCTGAGGAAATGATTGCAAACAGGCCCGCGCGGCCAGGTGAAAGTGGACTCTCGCACCAACGCACGAGTGACGGGATTTATTTACTCGCGAAATACCGCCAAGGCCTATAACAACTTGAGGAGTCACAGGTGTTGCTGCTAACTTGCAGGCCTCCATTAGCGCTGATAGCGCTTGCAGATGTGCGCGCTTCCCCGGACGAGTTATGTGAAAGCTACCCGTGCCATTTCACGTGCTGGCTCTTGAACTTTGCGTTGGTAATGACTTTGAATTTTTTGCGCTTGTCTTGCTTCGGGGGGGCCCTCGCATTCATGATTTACAATGGGTGTATTTGGAATGGAGACTGGACATTGGCGTAATGAGATGGGCCTGCTGGAACTGCTTTCCCCTGTGTGTTGCTGCTTCGGCGAAGTGCCTTCACGCCTCGTACCAGTGGAAAAGAGCATTGGTCCTGGTTTTGACCAAAAACGTGAATCCTGTTTCTGACCCTTTCATCAAGCAATTTAGATTCTGTTTTGTTTGTAGCTCAATATGTGATGGGAAGTGACCGCTGGAGAACCAGCTAGCCACCCTTGTCTGCGAAGGACTGAGCATTGCACAGATTCCCTCATTTATGAACCTGTCATCTCCTGACAATCTTTCTTGTTTATTTCTTCAAAGACTTTCTTCAGAGCCTTTGTGGTATTTTGTTGTTCCGTGTTCAATGTGGGGCTAGCGAACCTCCGACAGAAGGCTTCTTTCAGCCGCACCTGCAGTTTGCAGGTTTTTTTTAATGGATGTTTTGTTCCGTGTATTTGTGTTTTAAATAAGACCAATGTCTTTCTTCCTCAACCCAAATTCCTCGTAATGGAGGAGTAGGATTTCAGAGACACATTTAGACTTAACTTTTTTAACTATATGTAATGTTCTTTTTCATGTACTAATAATTATAAACATAGCACGGTACAGAAGAGGTAACAAAAAGGTACACAACAAAACCTGAACGCGCTCTCAATAAATGGGGGTGGAGGAGGAGGCGGGGCGAGGTTTAAGACTGCTCGCAGTTATGTCTAACAAACAGACTTGCCTACTACTTCGAAGGTCCAGGTATTTGAGCCAGGGATCACTTGGTTTGTTTGTGCTTCTTCCAAATTCCTTACAAATCTTTTGAGTGTAAAATAGGTTCTGTCTGGTAGACGCAGTGGCGGCCCGTCTGTCAGGATGAGCGAGTGCAAGCAGTGCTGGCCTGAACTTATTTAAAAAAGTACATTTTCCCAAAAATATGATAATCCACTTGGTTGCACTGCTTCCATTGGTGTATGTTACGGTAGGGCTCTTTTCCAATCATATTTCTGCAAGCTTGCGTTGTCAGGTTCTGGGAAATCTGCCTGAGGCCTTCAGAATCAGCCTTGCAGGCTCCCGTTCGCTGTCAGTGAACGCACCACCGTCGGTTGCGTTCGTCAATCGATTTGGACAAGAGTTTGAAGTCACAGTTTACTTTTGGTGGACTTTGTTGTTGAGTTTTGACAGTGTCAGTGGCCTTAGTTTCCAACTCCTAATTATGATTTCAAATGCTCCGGAAATTAATTACTGTGTATGTGTAAAATGATGGATGGATTCTCGAGCCTCGGTGTCACATTGGGGGGTATTATGGGGTACGTTCATTCAGGGTGGACTAAGTTTGACATCACCGAAGGCCCACTGAAGGCCTAGTCAGGTGAAGACCAACTAGTTAAAAGGTTATCAAAGCATCTAATACTCCTGCAATAATCCCATGACTGCTTCAAACTGTTTGCGGCGTTCACATGTGCCTAAGTAGACCAAGTAGTAGTTTAAAGTTAATTTAAAAGTGAAATATCCCTTTATTCAGTGAATAATAAGTGAATTATCCCTTTTACGCGATAAGATTCTTTTTGAGATTTTACATATTAAGGCGCCACTGTCTGGATTTATGGGGTTTACCACGAGGGGAAAATCACTGACAACAATATTATCAATCTTAATCTTTGAGGATATAATTTAATAATCTTTCCTGGGGTAAAAAAAATTCCCCAGAATTATGGGAACTTTCTTGCACTTCTGGGTTGATTCGATGCCACACATCTGTCACACCAAGTTGGGGTGGAAAATAAAAGATATCTGAGGGATAGATCGATCTAAAATAGGATCACAGGCAGAAGTGAAGCTTCTGTTGTTGTCGGTGGAATATAATATCATCGGGTTCAAGGGAGCCAAGATGCCGGGGATGCATTTGGAGAAGACGCGGTAAAGTTGACAGGAGTCATCCAGTCACTCTGTACAACAACCTGAAACGTTGTACGTACCTTTCATCCTTCATTTTGTGGAATAAATTTGGGCCACGACTTCATGATGAGGAACAAAAAGGTGGGTCCTGAGACTCCACCAGTTGAGAACCACTGGTGTAGGGGGCCTCCTGTTCCTCCTGCGGTCCACCGTGCCATCCTTGATCTTCCTGACGTCGAGCGCCGGGTGCTTGTGACTGCACCACCCGACGAAGCCCTCTCTGCCATTCCCTTGGAACCATTGTCCGAGTCTTTAATAGACCAGTCCTTCTTCTATTCTTCTACTGGAGTTCTCCTGGTTCTCCACGCGTGACAACGCCCCACAGGTGGAGAAGTTCCCCCTCCGTGTCCCCAAGCTGCCGTCAAAATTTCAGCGTCCGTGAAACAGGAATAGCAGTGATCTTTGGTGACGGAGAATCAGCCCCTCGTTTGCCTTCATTCGTGACATGACCTAAACGCTATCAGTCTCGTGTCACGAGCACTGCAGGGGGCTAGCCTTGCTTTGCCACCAGTTCTTGGTGTTTCCGCCACCACAAGCACTGATTCTAGGCACCATCCCCACTCGATGAACCTATCGCGATTCTATGGCATCTCTATATTAAAGCAGTGTGTGTCCCCCCTGGAACCCCCTGAAAGCCTCAGAGCAAAATTTAAGGTGGTCTCAAACTTTTCAAAAAGCTACATATTTAAGATCACGCAGTCTAATATTACATTTTTTTTTAAATATTATTCACAACAATTTTTTTTTTGCCAAGCGGAGTTTGGCAAAAAAATGAATGTTCAGGAAAATTAGATTGACATTGAGTAACAGTCTGTAGGATAGGGACCGTACCCACCCTCCACCCCCCGAAAAATTGACAGGCATTTCGTACATTGTATTACAGCAATATGTGATGCACGTTAACGTGTAGTTTTAAGGTGGAATTTTAAACACATGGTTTCTATCATGGTGAGTTCAGTCTTCAGGTCTGTAAATGAGCACTCAAGTTGTCAACCGAGGGAAGGCAAGAGGCAATTACACCTCGTGATGTACGTTTCCGGAAATGCTACAAAACCCAGTAGCCAATGCCAACGCAACCACACGTGATGCTTTTTTCAATTGACCGGCAACAGCGGAGCGCACACATGCTGTAGTGCCTTCGAGGTCCGTGCACAGTCCTGTTGCGCCGGTAGGACGCTGTGCTGATTTCTCGACGGACAGCGAAGAAATGTGACTGCAGTGCTGAGAAAGTTACCGACGCTCCGTCCGTCCTCTGTAGGAGCTGTGCTTTGAGAGAAGAATGAGAGCTCTCATGCGGGGCATCATGGACAACTCCAGACATCCGCTCCATGACACTATGGCAGCTCAGAGGAGTAGCCGTAGCAACGGGCTCCTCTCACTACTCACTTTCGTTTGTTCCTTCGGCTATAAGACTGTATAACAGATGTCTCTAAACTTAACAAGTGCATTTTTATCACTATTGGTAGTAAGTAATGTTTTTTTTTTGTTTGTTTTTTTTAGAAATTTTTAGAATTTTTAGTTATTATCTATTTATGAATGTGTTTCGGGGGCTATGTGTTCTTGTGTGTATTTCTCTTGCTACTGGACACCTGAATTTCTCCTACGGGAGATTAATAAAGTATCTATCAATCAATCAAGTCTCTTCAGGAGGGGGCCGTGCCAATCAAACTGTTTTTCCATTGACCCTTTCCTAGTGTTGTGGTCAAGAAGACCGCATCAACTGAGACATTATCAAGACTAGAGACATTATCAAGATTGAGACAAGACCAAGGCATTTGGGGTTTGAGACCAAGACGAGACCAATACTGTTCATATCAAAGAAAAATCACAACAAAACAGAACAAATGACCAGCATCTTTTTTTTTTAAATTCAAGTTTGCTCCAACATAAATGGAACAGCAACAATTTTATTCAGCAGAATATCTTTTGATAATTTTTACTCAACGTTCTGCTGCTTTGCAGCCCCGAGACCCATCAAAAAAACTTGGGACCAAGACCAATCTCGAGTACTACAACACTACCCTTTCCACCGTGGATATGTAAAATATAACCAGTGGAATTTGGGAGCCCCTTCGGAGAGGTCTGGTTGATATTTTGCGATATCAGCCAGAGACTTGTGAAACCCATTTACAGCATATTCTGTGTTAAAGGCATCGAAGCTGGGATCCCAGACCGGCTGTTCACCAGCAGGCACCAAATAAAGCTAAGCGCTCTTGTACACCCATCAACTCTCATCAAAATCCGTGGTGGGCTTTAATGAACAACACCTCTTCCTTCACAACCAAATACTGCCATGGCAGCCCGCCATCATTCATCAACCCTCAGGCTGTCATCAAGTGTGACTCAGGTACCAAAACCCCCTCTTTTGTCTTCCTCTTTTGACAGTTAAAGACGACAAGGGAATGTCTCTTTCGTTTTTACAGTTTGCTCCGTAACATAAGTTTCACTGCCTTGGTCAACTGTGAAACACATGGTCCTCAGCCATGTAATCACCTGCTTTGCCATCGTGGCTTCGGCAGCGTCCAAGAACCTTTCCTGCTGTAAACGTGGGATAAATTTAGCCGTGTCTTCCTCATTGTCAAAAGTTTTACTGTGGTCGATCTTCAGTTGGCGTTTGCCAATGCGGCCTTTCGGCTGGCAACGAGGGCCTAAGATGGTCTTGTGCTATCTTTTGTAGTCGTGCCCTTCCATCACTCAGGAAGCTCATTATAACGAGCTTGTGCTGTATTGACATTCTCAGAAAAACCTAAGAGGAAAAAAGGGAATGGAGAGAAGATGAAGCAGGAAATCTGCCTTTGAAACAAAATGTAACGCATTTCAGAGGCTCATCTGCAAATGCTTATGTTGGGTTTTTGGCTCAAACCTCATATATCGTTGCACATATCAGCATTTTAACACTATGGGGACATTTTCTAATGCCAATAAAAATTCTTGAGTTTAACACAGCAAAATAATTCTGCCAATAAAAATTCTTGAGTTTAACACAGCAAAATAATTCTGCCATATACAATCCTACAGCGTCCGGGCAACAAACGAAAAACATAGCAATAGCAAAGCAATTCTCAAAATAAAATACCGTTATTGACAAATGCGATCGTTTGTCAATCGCGGTAAAACAAATCTGAATGGGAGTAAACAACAGCTGAGGAGAAGCGCTTGTCGACCCTCGAGGAGAAATGCACATCTAGTGTGAACAGGAGGGTTGCGGCTTGCGCGCAGTTTTTGTGAGCATGCCGTTTTGTGGCGCTTCCACGTCTGGTGCGAACCCGGTATAAGACCCACAGTCGGCCCCTCTGGCCGATTTCTCGTAAGAAATACTTTACATTATGGGGTTTAAACTGCCTTGGAATGCTAAATAACAGAATTTTACACATGCCATTCAAAACGCGCTTAATCACAGTTAACTATGAAGATTCTGCGATTAATCGCGATTAAAAAAACAAATACATGCGCACATTTAGAGTTTTTTTCGAAAATGAACCCAACGGCTGTGAGGGCCTTTCTGGGTTGTCGCGCAAACTTGATTTCAAAATCAAAATGAACGGAAAACAAACCCGCAAATCATGAAATTTCCCTCACTCATCAACGTTGCCATTTTTTCCATTGAAATCATCTTTGGCGACGGCCGCGGTGGAGACTCCAACTGCTCCGATGACACAGCGAATCGAATGGTAGCAGCTGTAAGAAAAAGAAGATGATGGAGAAGAAAGATTCCAAAGCACATATGTTGTGTGACAAAAACACTGTAAAGTCAAACTTGAATGGTTCACGTTTTCAAAATAAGAGATTGAGAACAGGTGGCACCAAGGTTTTTCTTGTGTGTGCGTTTGTTGTTTTGAAAAGTGAACGTCAGCGAGAATGTTTCTCCAGTTGTCTTGCCGATACTGCCTTTATGTCTTTGCCAGTCCTGCCCTCATGTTTTCCACGGCTTCAAAGACGTCGTGTTTTATATTAATTTAATGTAAAAAACATTTTAAAAAAAGAGACCCGCCTTTCTGGTTTTACCTGACACGCCATCCTGCATTCATTTGCCCTGGCAAAAATGTCTTGTTGGGATTGAAAATGTACCCAGGACAGCAGTCTTGTGACATTTAAAAGCTTGCGTCACAAAAACAGACAAAGAGAGACAGAGACACGAGGACGCACACAAGACGGCCAAACCTTCAATCTGGACTAGATCAACTGCAATCATCAACGAGGTCGTTTCTCTGTGTCCATCCGTCCATCCATCCATCTTTTTCTACTTAATCTGCGATTGGGTCATGATGGCATCAGACCTAGCAGGGTCTTCCAGATGTCCTTCCCATCAGGCACTCCTCCTGCTCCAAGGCCAGCTGGGATATAACTAGACTAGGCTAGGCTAGAATAAAATAGAATCTTTATTAAAAGGAATTTCAACAAGGTGAGAAAATCCATATTAATTGAAAAGAAAAGAAAAAAATATTTATAGTGTAAGAAAGGAAAATAAACAAGATATTTACATCATGTGCACAGCTGGTTTATGGACAGTAAGTTTTGTACATAACATTCATGTATGAATAAGTGTTTTACTGCATATAAAACACTGCTGGAGCCTTACCCCATATGTCATGGGACAAAGAAAGGTTTACACCCAGTTCATCATTGGGCCACATAGAAATACAAGCAAACATACACCCACACACACACACACACACACACACACACACGTACAATTTAGAGTTCCCAGAAGGTATAAGAAAAGCAAGACAAATGCTCTCTGAAACACATAAACGCACATTATTTGTTGTGAAACGGGAACAAAGACTTGATTCAATCAAGAATGTGAATGCCTCCCAAGAAAAAAATGATGGCTGACATACACTCAGAAAGGAAGTAAAACATGTCAGAAGCAGGGGAGATTGCTATATTTTGTTGCAGGCACGGGAATTCTAGTGAAAGAGCGGCTACACAGACGCTCCCGTCGTGACAAGAAATACACAAACAGTGGCAGACAACGAGAATAAAGGCGAAGAACAGTTAAATCAGCAGTATCGAAGAGTTGAATGAAGTGTAGCAAACATTATTCTGCAACAACAATAATCTGATAAACAGTAAGTGTGTTTTTTTTAAAAAAAAAAACAAAACAAAACAAAACAGAAGCAGAATTCACATTTATAGACTGAAGTTAAAGGAATATTTGAGTTTAAGTACATGTTTATGGTCCGCTATGAATATTTAAAGGTACCATATGATACCCATTTAAAGTTTTTTTTTTTTTTTTTATCCTAAACTCCAGTGGACAAAAACCTCACACAAAACCAAACGGCATGTCCAGCCCTCGGATGGGCCTTTGTGTTTTATGTGTAGTTCGATCTCTAAGGACAAAAAAAAAAGAAGCACATTTTGCAAAATATGGGACCTTTAAACCGATAACGGTACCTACTACATTAAACCAGCAATCGTTTAAAAAGTGTATCCAATAAACAGCGTGACTGCCATAGCGATTATTTCTTCTTCTTTTTTTCTCATATTGTTTCTGTGAGCCAGCAGTCTGAGCTCGGGCTTTCTTCTCGTGCGTGGCTTCCCCACGTTTTTCTCTAGGTCGTCTTGTGATGCGACGACTTCATCTTCCGGCAGAAGCAGATGGCGTTGAAGAAGCGACAGTGGCACACTGCGCCGGGGTCGCAGCAGCCGGCCGGGGGGAAGCAGCTCTGCGACAGCTGGGAGCAGCCGGCCTCCACAGGCCTGGCTGTGGTCTTCGGAGATGAGGTGGCCAGTTTATTAGACAGGACGGGGACCTCTTTGGGCTTCTGCACAGCGGAGGAGAGCAGAGAGACAGGGCTTAAACGGTAACACTGCTCGTGAAAGTTGTAAAAACTAGATTACTTTTGTCCAAAAGGGTGGTCGTTCGCTCCCTTCCCTCTCCGAAGCTTGCCAGTGAACTACAGTGGCCCTACGTACCCAAACCTGGATACCTTGTCCACCTTCCTATATATATGTATCTGTATATATATATATATATATATATATATATATATATATATATGGTAGGAAAACCAAATGACTTTTACTGTACTGCGAGTATACACTTATATTAGACATGCTTATATGGAGCATATAAAACATGCTCCAAAGTTAACATAAGTGATGGTGACTAACAATATGTTTTTTTGCCGGTTGGTCTGTCAAGAGGAAAATTCCACCTTTTATTGTCAGCCAATATGAAAGTGTGTAACATCTCCAAAGCAGTAACAGCACAAGCCAACGGGACCATTTCAGGCCAGTTTTGGGGCAACTTACCAGTATTTTGATGCTTTGTCTCTCGTAGTGTGCTCTCCTCGCAAACAGTGGCCTGTGTTTACCTTGACTTAAAAACCCTGTGAGAACATGAATTGACGATTAGCGGTCGGGAGATGAAAGCATCGGGACGTCAAGATACAAGGAGATGTGTGTGTGTGTGTATCTATAAATATTATATATACTTTAAAGCTTAGTTAAAATAGAGAGCCCTTTTTTTTTTTTTTCTTTTCTTACCGGACTCTTTATTCTGCCAAGTCAAGTAAAGGAATATATTCATTCTTAAAAAAAGACAAAAAATAAAACATAGATCATACGATTTGTAGTCCGATGAGGGAAACTTTTTGATTTGTTGGAATTCATTAATTCTTTTTTAAGAACAAGATAAAAAAAAATTGAGGTTAAACTTTACTGGAAGTTTGTACGGACAAATACGGAATATGACTCTGGTGTATCTCAGCTTGGTAAAAAAAAATAAAATAATGTCGATTAAATGAGATCAAGGGTTCTGGAAATAAAAAATAATAAAGAAAAAAATAATCCAAACATAGAGGTGTACTTAATTTGAGCCCTTTTAGGGCCTTGGCATATTGAAACCCGGCCCTTCCGCGTGGCCTATTGCGGACAAACGCTGATGCGATTTGATCAAATAAACCTGCACACGTTGTAAATTCGGGGGCGGGGAATTGACGAGGGGGGGGGGCAACTGCTTCCTATGCTTCCTATAGTCGGCTGCGTTTTTCGCGAGAGAGGGCGCCACCGCTTGGCCAGTTACGCAAGACCGGTAGCCAACAACTCTCCTGGGGAAAAAAAAACAAAAAAAAAAAACCTCACTGGGGGAAGTTTTCCAAGATGCCCTCGGTAGTTTTCCAGCCGCTCTCACCTTCCCGGGCCGCGCGCGCGCGCGTAAATTTCAGAGAGTTGTGCCGGCTTGCGAGAAGAATATCGAAGAGAGAGCAGTGTAGTGGATTGCGTCTCAAACGTTGCTTCTTCTTCTTTTTTTTTTTTTTTTTTTAACGCGGGTAAAACGGTTGTCCGTGTCGGACTGTAATTCGGTAGCTTTTTTTTTTTTTCCCCGTGCAAATAAAACGCTGCCCGTAAAAACGGCGCCATATGTTATCACTTAAGTTGCTCGGGAACCTGACGAAAAAGGGGTGAGACGCAACTTTTGTTTTGACAAAACTTTTCTCCTGAGCAAATAAAGCAGCGTCTATAACATGATATATATATATATATATATACACACATATATATATATATATATATATATATATATATATATATATATATATATATATATATATGTGTGTGTGTGTGTGTGTGTGTGTATGTATATGTATAAGGGCTGTCAGTCGATTGAAATATTTAATCACGATTAAAAATTGTCCTCAGTTAACTTGCGATTAAATATATATATATATATATATATATATATATATATATATATATATATATATATATATATATATATATATATATATATAAACAATAGTCTATAATATCCCCTAGCCAATAACATAGATTTTAGGACGTCTTCTCGGAATCAACATCGTAGCAACATGGTGACGTAGAAAGACGTTTTTCAGCGCAGCATCCGACTGGACCGAATAAACAGCGCAACTTCTCAAAGTGCACGTCAGGGCGACGTTATCTTCAGCTCGAGGAGGACAAGACGGCAACCGTGGGGATGACGTCGCAGACTGTTGTTGTCGGATTCCACACGTGCTTCCTCGTGGGAAACCGGCGCTGGCGTCGCGTCGAATTGTAGCGTCGAACTCAAATACCAAACGCCCCCCCCTCTTCGACTCACGCCCGGGCGCGCGCGCGCCAAGGCACGGCTCTGAACGAGCAGGCGAACGGAACACAAACGCCTCATTTATTTTTTTTTTTTTTTTTTTCCTTTTACGTTGAATACAGTCCAGAAATGTGCAGCCAGGATCTACAGTCGGAAAACAAAACGAATGTGCACAGCTTCTGGTAGCGCAAACGAGTAATAATAAATGAAAAAAAAAAAAAAACATTTCATGGCCTTTTTTTTTTTTTTTTTTTTTTTGTAAACCTGCAACCCGTAAAGTTTTAATTGCAGTGGATGGAATCCCTCATGTAAAGTCCTACTACGTTGTAAATTCTCCCACAAGTCCGCATTCCTCATGTTTATTTTGTTGATGCACATTCGCAGAGTCTTCAGTCCAAATTTTTTATTTATTTATTTATTTATTTATTTATTTATTTTTACCAACTCACCAACTCACCAATTCACACCGGTGGGCTCCAAATTTACCACTAACGTTTAAAATCCGCGCCCCCGGTGTATTTAAAAGATTACTTGCAGGTGTTTGAACGTGCAAATTCAAATGAACTCAAGCCTTTCACTCTGAAAAAACAAAACCTCTCTCTCTCTCTCTCACTCTCTCACTCTCTGGAGAAAAAAAAAAAAAGAACCCTCCAGAACTCACCTTTGCTCTGCGGCAGGATCTGTGCGCGGCCACCTGCCGGGCTGCCGCGGCCCGCTTGCCCCTCGCGGAATGCGAAGCGCCCGGCGCCGGCCGCCGCCACGTGCGCCGTGCACAGGCACGAGGCCAGCAGCGTCAGCCTGACCGCCAGCATTCTGACCCGCACGGGTTCGAGCAGGGAGTCGTAGTCGTCGTCGGTGGAGAGGAACGATGCGAAGCTCCTTGTTGCTGCTGCCGCCGCGATGATGATGATGATGATGATGATGATGACGACGAGAAGATGCCACTGACTGCTGCTCCGTCCTGCTCTGCCCCCTCCCACCGGAGGGGAGTGTTTGTAATGGTGTGTACACGCCCCCGTCGCTTCTCATTCATCACTCGCTCCTCAGAAGGCTGTTTCACGGCTTTAGTGGCCTTTTAGTGTGTGTGTGTGTGTGTGTGTGTGTGTGTGTGTGTGTGTGTGTGTGTGTGTGTGTCAACTCCGATCGGAATCGGAGAACTCCGACCGAGACACCCAGGTAATGCCATTGGAATTGGAATTTCCCTGCCGTGTACACGCCTTAAGTCGGGACCGTCAACTGGACAGCGCGAGTGTGCGCGCGTCACGCCTCCCTTCGCGCGACTCGCGACCGCAGAACTGCGTCGCTCTTAAACGAAGCAGACGGCGCGAAACAACCCGGCAAACGCGAATAAGAGTGTCCACATTTGGAGAGAGGGTGAGACCGGGGTGATGGTTTCTCTTCTAAAAGAGATGACATATTAAAATAACGCGCAACGGAGACCTTTTTAAAAAGGTAGCGCAGCAAATGCAGGGCGAATATATATTCGTTCGTTTTTATATTTCCACCTTTTCGTTCACATTTTTTGTAAGTTGGAAGAGTTTTAACTTTGTAAATAAAAGCACACCAAGAAGATGTTTTTCCGATTTGTTTTTATTTTGGTCATTTCGCTGTTGTTCTGCTGGAACCGGCGTGCAGTGGCACCAGCTGCCTCCACGGTCGGCACTTTAATGAGCGTGTGTATAACTGAAGACACCATTCCTTTGCAAAACCTCTCCCACCAGTCTGCTCCGAACCCGCATCCAACAAGAACGAGACTTTCGGGTCCGTAGCGACGGCACAAAGCGTAGCATGGAAGACATTGTGTTGTTGCAGCGCTCCAACAGCAAACGACCTTCTTGTCTGCCTTTTAAAATCACCACGAGCACGCGAGAAATAGGGTACAGCTTATCTGCAAAGTAAGTAACACGTACATTATGAACTATCGTACATGTCATAATGATTTAATATGTCAACCGAAAGACTCACTCCACCCCCTAGTGTTGGGAGGAGGACACGCTCCCGTCAATAATTCGAATTTCTCAGCTGCATGTATACGGTGACAGGGTGAGAACTCCGATTGGACGGGAAAACCGAATTATTGCTTAGTCCGATTAAGCTCTGCATGTAAACGCACTTAGTGACGTCTCGTGTTATCCGTTGTCCTTGGAGGTCCGCAGTTGTTGAGCCGGCTGCTCCACCACGGTCGAACATAGTGAAAGGGCAATGGGCGTCACGGAAGACCAGCAGAAAACACGTTGGGGATGAAATACGCATCGCCAAGCCAAATGGCTACTGTGCAACCCGACGGGTGGGGATTTCTGCTCAATCCATCAGAATTTGGGTGCCTGTCAGTCAGACATTCTGTAGGACATAGACAGAGCCAATATATAGCGCGAGGAGACATCTGTTGGAATGGAACGTGTGTTCCAGACACACAATAAAAAGGGCAAAAGAGACACAAAGTCCGTTGAGGATGACGCTGACCTCCGCGGATAATCCGATCTGATCACAGAAGTAGGATCAACGCCGGCTCCAGATCCTTTCATAAACAGAGCAGGGAACAGACGGCACTAACAGGCGGCACTAACAGGCGGCAGAGGCTGGAACCACATGGACGGACTCCCATGTCGCTCCGCACCGGGTTCGCGTTAGCGAGATCCGTTTTCTGTTCGCACGCGTCCTGTCGTCGCGCCGCTAACTTGAGGAAATCCTGTAAGGCAGTCAGGTATTTCCACCGCGTTTCGGAAATAATTCAGCAGCGGACACCAGGGTTTGGTTTGATGTATTGTTCTTTAAATGTCAAATCAAAGACAGGCGGAAGCCATCAGTAGCGATCGGGGAGGTTGAAATTGAACATTTTCAGGAGGATAAAGGTTAATAAAAAACTATTTCAACACAGACGAAAGGCCTCAGGGCGCTGAGTGAGTCGCTGTCACGCTAACAGTTTGAAGACTTGTACGCGTTACGGCCACCAAGCAGAAGTTGGAAAACAACAACTAAAGACAACGATTCTCAAGACGATATGTGCCAATTATCGATGATTGGTTGGACTAGTTAGACAGCGGCAATCTTGCAGATTAGGTGACGGCCCGTCCAAACCGTATTCCACGAGCGTCTAAGGTCCACAACGGCTTGTGAAAGTTTTATGGATTGCAAAACTCTCATTTTGAGGACAAGTTCTCCACTGAACCTCCTGACTAAGTATCCCGATGCAAGTCAAACTTTGTATTTAGTATATTTCTGAGGTGTTTAACTCATTCCAAATCTGCTCCCTGAAAGGTAATATATATATATTTTTTTTCCTTTAGTCTTTATTTAACAAGGTCAGTCCCGTTGAGATGCAACAATCTCTTTTTCAAGGGAAGCTTCAAAGTTAGGTTCAAACGATGACACCGAACCAAAGCAACAGAACACAAACCGACACAATGGGGTGAAGGCAATAAAGCCACAATAGTGGGTTGGAACCACCTGCTGTGAGGCGGCAACTTCAGTAATCATCCACCTGCTACTTGAGCAGAACACAGGGATTCCAGCCTGATTCCACCACCTGCTTCCCCAGACCTCTGCCTGGCCTGGACTTCCATCGGAACAGCCACCCTACACCTTTGAATACTGAAATTATCAGCCGACTCTCTGTCTGTCTCCAACCTAGTAACTAACACTATTTTAGAGCAGAATAGAATAGAACATGGAACATGGAATACCTATTTTGGTCCCACATACAGGAATTTTGCTTTTTTACAGCAACAATGTAGTGCAAAGAGAAGGGAAATTACATTCATTAAAAATAAATTTTGGGTGTCTAATGTTTTATGTGTGTATATATATATATATATATATATATATATATATATACATATATATATATATATATATATATATATATATATATATATATATATATATATACATACATACATATATATATATATATATATATATACATACATATATATATATATATACATATATATATATATATATATATATATATATATATATATATATATATATATATATATATATAAATATGTATATGTACATATACATTTGTGTGTATATATATAATAATATAATATATAATTAATATAATTTTTGTTATGATTGTTATTTTTCTCTCCTTTTTCAGAAATTTGTAATGGTATTTTAAATCTTTTTTTTCTGATTCTGAATACTACCATACTCCTGAGACAGAGCTGTGGGTTTTGTTCCAGACTTGGTAGTGGTGGTGGGGGTTACAAACGAAAAGTTGGCATTTGTGATGTGATATATTTTAAAATGAAAATGAAGAGATGTTCCAAAAAACAAAGAAATAAAAAAAAATATATATATATTTATAGAATAAGAAAAGGAGAAACAAAATATCCACATCTTTACATACTGTACTTTGCTAATGCTACAAAACCAGCACACTGGGTCTACAGCAAAAAAAAAGGACACAAGTATTTACAGCAGCACTGGAATCCGACTACCACGACATTGATTGTGTTGCACGATGAGGCTGAGCCAAGGAAACAAAGATGCGCTAAACCTGTTTTTAAACAACAACAACAGCAGCAAAAACAAACAAACAAAAAAAAACACTTCATAATGACTTCCAGTTGCGGGTCAGGTATGTAATTGCAGCGTTAGTTAACAGCCCATCTGGACACCACCTGGTCTAATATTTCACACAGCAAAAACACCAAGGTTGTCAAGAGTGCAAGAAGAAGAAGAAAAAAAAAAAACAAAACACACAGAATTTCTGCGCGGAGAAGATGACACTCCTGGACCGATATTTATGTCCACAGCCGGGCCGCGACAACTCCAGGGAATACATTAAAAGTACAAACAAAGCGCAAATCAAAACTATGGAGCGGAAAGCAACCAAAAAACAGGAAGCCGTAAAAAAAAAAAACAAAGAACAAAAAGGTCCCTAATCAACTGCAGATCAAAGGTTGTCACAAATACTCTTCAGACTTTCTGGCAAAGGCCTCCCACAGTAAAAATACTTCTTACTATGAGGTCAGAACGTCCATTTGACAATAAGTCATCCAAGTCAGGAAAAAAACAGGTTCTTCAAAATCATTTGACGAGGTTCTCTCTAAAACAGATTTAGATTTAGAATTGTCATTGCACACAATAAGTCATCCAAGTCAGGAATGAAAAATAAAGGAATTATATATATGTATAGGATATATATATATATATATATATATATATATATATATATATATATATATATATATATATATATATATATACATGTATATATATACATATGTATACATATATACATGTATATGTATATATATATATACACACATATACATATGTGTATTATTGTATATAAATTGCAGAGCCAATTTGTTGAAACAACAATTTAACTGAGATACGCTGTTCATCGGCTGATCAAAAGTTTAAAAGCCAAAGTCTGTGCGAAATTTTTTTAATCTTCTTCTTCATTTTCTTTCCTTTGCCATCTCCTGATGGCACAGGCAAAAACGCAGTAAGACAGTCATTCTGAATTTTTTTTTTTTTTTTTTTTTTTTTTAAGATCCCGAGGGTTATGGAACAAAAAAAGTTAAGTGGTAGACCCGCCATGATCTGCGGGTGCTTTTTCCTTCAGTGGAACAATGGAGCTTCAGGTTGTGCAGGGGCGTCAAACAGCAGCTGGCTGTGTGGAGATGTCGCAGGGGGCATCACCTCATGACTTGAGGGCCCTCGTCTGGAGTCGTGACTGGGTTTTTCAACAGGACAATGCTTCACTTCACAATGTCCACCTGACACAGGACTTCTTCCAGGAAAATGACGTCACTCTTCTGGACCATCCTGCGTGCCCCCCATGATCTAAATCCAATTGAGAACATTTGGGGATGGATGGCAAGGAAGTTTACAAAAGTGGACGTCCAGTTCCAGACAGTGGATGCCCTTCATGTAGTCTTGACCACTTGGCACAACCTTCCCACTAGCCTTCTAGACACACTTGCATCAGGCATGCCAAAAATGCCAAAGACCACCCAGGACCACCTAGAACCTCCCCAGAACCATCTAGAACCACCCCTGGGCCGTCTAGACCAGGGGTGGGTAAACGTATTGACTGAGGGGCTGGAGCTGGAGTACATGGATGAAGTGGATATATCACGGGATGAAGAAAACGTGCTTTAATGTCAATTGAAAACGAACCAAAGCAAAGTTCCAACGAAATCAGTGTCTCTGAAGCCCCGCGGTACTTAGCTCTTTATTGAAATGACTCTTATTAACACTGAAAAAATGGATGAAATACAGCTATTTTATGACTTACTGACTACTACTATAATTTCTTCAAGTTGGGCGGACCAGATTAAAAAGCTTCAACGGGCCGTATGTGGGCCCCGGGGCCATAGTTTGCCCATGCCTGCTTGAGGAGATGCGGTTGTTT